>JANFCV010000496.1:0-95319 GCA_024500475.1 Phthorimaea operculella
GGGCCAGAGTTAGAGGGCCAGAGTTAGAGGGCCAGAGTTAGAGGGCCAGAGTTAGAGGGACAGAGGATGGCCAGAGTTAGAAGGACCGACCCTCCGACCTCAAGCAAAAAAAAAATAATCCCAAGCCCTCCTGACTCAAGCCCTCCTGACTCAAGCCCTCCTGACTCAAGCCCTCCTGACTCAAGCCCTCCTGACTCAAGCCCTCCTGACTCAAGCCCTCCTGACTCAAGCCCTCCTGACTCAAGCCCTCCTGACTCAAGCCCTCCTGACTCAAGCCCTCCTGACTCAAGCCCTCGACAAAGAAACAAATTTTAGGATATAACATGATTTTATTGGGACTTCACAAAAATACAATATTACACTATCGAACAATAATGTAGTACACTAATCACCAAACGAATGTTTATCCAAACTTTCATTCTTCTTCTTGTCCTTCTATTTCTTCGTCAAATTCACCCTCATCGTCCGCTGTCGCATCTTGGTACTGTTGGTATTCTGACATAAGATCGTTCATGTTGCTCTCAGCTTCTGTGAACTCCATTTCGTCCATTCCTTCTCCTGTGTACCAGTGAAGGAAAGCTTTCCGCCTGAACATGGCCACGAACTGTTCCGCTACCCTCTTGAATATGCTCTGGATAGCTGTTGTGTTCCCAATGAATGTGGATGCCATCTTCAACCCTCGTGGCGGGATGTCGCACACTGCGATTTTACAATTTGACGGAATCCATTCCACGAAATATGTGCTGTTCTTGTTTTGTATGTTAACTAATTGTTCGTCAACTTCTTTCATGGACATTCTGCCTCGGAATATCGTGGCCACGGTCAGGTATCTACCGTGTCTTGGATCGCACGCGACCATCATGTTCTTTGCGTCAAACATCTGGAGTGTCAGTTCTGGCACTGTAAGAGCTCTGTACTGCTGTGCACCTCGTGACGTGAGGGGCGCGAAGCCAGGTGTGTAGAAGTGCAAACGTGGGAACGGTACCATATTCACCGCCAGCTTTCTCAAATCTGCGTTCAGCTGTCCAGGGAATCGCAGGCATGTCGTGGTGCCGGACATCGTGGCACTGACTAAGTGATTTAGATCGCCGTACGTCGGCGTCGTCAATTTCAAGGTTCTGAAGCAGATGTCGTAGAGCGCTTCGTTGTCCAAGCACATAGTATGGTCAGTGTTCTCTACCAGCTGGTTTACAGCCAGTGTAGTGTTGTACGGCTCTACGACACAATCGGACACTCGCGTGCTCGGGAATACGGAGTAGGTCAGAATAATCCTATCAGGATATTCCTCTCGAATTCTGTTTACGAGCAAAGTTCCAAATCCGGAGCCGGTGCCGCCTCCAAGCGAATGCGACATCTGGAAGCCTTGCAGGCAGTCGCATCCTTCTGCTTCACGGCGGATAACGTCCAAAGCTGATTCAAGAATTTCGACGCCTTCGGTATAATGTCCGCGGGACCAGTTGTTAGCGGCGCCGTTCTGGCCGTAGACGAAGTTGTCTGGTCTGTAGAGGCAGCCGAAGGGTCCGGAGCGGACGGCGTCCATGGTGGCGGGTTTCAGGTCGGTGAGCAGCGTCCGCGGGACGTACTTGCCGCCGGAAGCTTCGTTGTAGTACACGTTAATGCGCTCGAGCTGCAGGTCCGAGTCGCCGTGGTAGCACCCGCTGGGATCGATTCCATGCTCATCGGAAATTACTTCCCAGAACTGTGGACAAAGGATGATTTTAAACCAGATAGAAAGAATCAATGGCTGTATGTAAAAAAAAACCATCTTTAGAAGAAAATCACGGAGGCGTCGCTAAAATAAATTAGATCAGTTTTGTGTCGTCGCGTGCTCTATGTAGGTTCTGCCTGTACCTACCTAATTTTATAGGGAGTTTCAGTTCAGCATGCTATTTGCGTCTTCATACGTAGGTACAACCTATGTAGAGCACATGCGAGACTTAAATGAGCGAATGCAGGATAGACACTGCGTCTCACCTTTCCTCCGATCTGGTTGCCGCAAGCGCCCACTTGAATGTTGATGATTTCCCTCATCTTGATAATTTATCAAAATCTTCGTCACAGAAAACTAGTAAATTTCTCTAAAATTATCCTAAAATGGACAAAAAGTTGAGGCTTATCATTAACTTAACTAAAAAAATAAAAAAGATATAAAAAAATCTTGCGCTAAGTCACTCTGTGTGCATAACGTCAGATTTCTAAACAAAGTGATGCTGAAAATCAGCAGATTTCCTTCCAGAATTTGAAAATGACTGAAAATGACATACTGTCAAATTACAGAACAAAAAAGTATTTTTTTCTGCCAGCGCTCCGTACATGGCCAGGAAAACTGATTGAACAATATCCTCATTATGTAAATCTTTTCCCTTTTTTTCTGAACGCAATAATTTTGCAGTGATCTGAAGACTTTTTCAGAAATAGACACCAAAGAATACTATACTCTCACTGGCGTATAGACACCAACCAAGATACCTACCAACTTTGTTGTGTTTGAAAAAGTTGCCTTCGACAAATCAAGTCAGGTTGGATGGGATTCTTCTGGAGAAAAACTTGTATTTTGTGGATGATTTTTAGGATTAACTTATTTAAATAAAATCAATGACGACATCTGCTATTATTTGAGGATGTTTGTGTAATTATATTGTTTTATTTTATTGAGATTGTAATTTTATATTTCTTTAACATAATTTTATTTTATTTTTGATGATTATGTTTCATATTTAGGTATTTTAATTGTAAAAACGGATATTTAATGTATTATTGTAATTGTAATTCAAACACAATTATTGTAAAAATTGTTCATAGATAAATTGAATTGAATTGAATTGACGATTGCTTAAAATAATCACCAGCGATATCGTCTATCACTTGTCTATCCATTTTACCTTGTAATCAATCAGTATCGAAAGGTAATTTACAAAATTTTAATTTACGAACAACACGCCGCCGGGCGTGCAACTTCGCTGTTCAATAAAAAGTTTTCACTTTCGTTCCCAACTTCTAACATCCGGTTGGGTTCCTGTTTCAGCCCGCGGCAAAGTTCCCGCGTTTTCAGGACCACCAACCAAAAAGTTCCAATACTCACCGCAAGATGGCCGCGTTTTCAGGACGCATGGACGCATGTTTTGTTTTCGCGGCGCGGAGCGAGCGGTGGCGGCGTTGTCATTATTGTCATGGCGCTCGCTTGAAAATGTCAGCGAGATAGCGTTTCGCGTGTAAAATGTAAATTGTAAGCTTATCCTGTATGATGTAGTTGTTTTTGATGAGTGCCGAATGTGTAGTGTGTGAGCGCGCGCGGAGTGATGTCAGTGGCAGCCAAGAATGCATCCGCCGAGGAGAAGAAAGCAGTGTTTTGCGAAGATAGTACGGATAGTGATAATGAGACGGAAAGGAAGCGTTTGTTGCGGCGGATATCCACCAGCAAGTGCGTCGGTAGACTGGTGAGTCTTTGTGTGGTATCCTTTTGCATCGGGACGCTGAAATTGTGTGTGAAATGCTGATTTTAAAGTTGGGCGTGCCAATACAATCCAGCTGTCAGAGCGGGGGAGGGGCGCGGGGGGAGTACATGTGCCCGGGAAAGAGGGCACTCCATTTTTTGGCGATCAGTTTTTAACGATATTGTTTGCATTAGTTAATTGTGTTTATTGAAGTGATGAGCCGCTTAGTGGGTCCGGTGACCTAATTTCTGTGGGAAGACACGAAACCCGCTCAGAACGTAGTACTGTGACCATAAATTATGTGCAGGACAGACATTTACGTCTCGTAAAAGTTTTGTTTTAGGGGACGCTGTCTCGGAAGTTTCCGTATAATGTTGTAAACACAGTGGGATGATGTACTTACCTTCTAGATACATACCTTCACATATCAAATGAACGTCTAGCTCGTTTCTAGTAGCACAGTCATCGCTACCATGCGCTACCCTTTATTTTCTACCTAGTTCGAAAGCCACTATAATGAAATGAAAATCAGTAGAGCCATTTCACGAAGAGTTACGGTCGTGAAATGGTTCTAGAATGAGGTACCTATTTATGAGCTCGTATTTACCTACACGGCTGGTTCTGGCTATGAAGCGTTTTTAAAAACTATGATTAAAGTTGTAGTTATTAATTCCATGATCTTCCGATCACACGTTATCGCAATACTACCGGTGAAAGAGTCTTCAAGGGAAGAAAGAGAAAAGGGTTGTCTAGCCAGGTTATGATTTACCTTCTTCAGTGCTTTGCTGATAGCGTTAGTTGGCTTTCTCTTTAATTTTTTTCATATTGAGTGTCGTTGTATTTAATGCAATAAAGAATTTTGGAATGTTATGTTGGCGCAAGTATATCACTGTTTGATTCAACTCCTGGCATGTTCAGTATCAAGTAGAAAATCTACCTACTCTACATCCTACTTCCTACTAATATTATAAAGGCGGATGTTTGTGTGTGTGTTTGTTACGACATCACGCAATAACGGCTGATTAGATTGACATGAAACTTTGCAGAAATATAAAAGGGCATCTGGAATAACACATAGGATACTTTTTACCACGGAAAAATGTCTCATTCCCACGGGATCACGCATTTTCCAATATTTTTGAAATAGGTGGCGTGACTGAGCCGATTCGCGTTTTAAACGTTTTCGCCGAAAACTAACAGCGACATATCTTGGCGAATAATGTTCGGGCAGCTAGTTCTAAATAAATTCGATTTAGACTGGCATTGAGCTCTGGTGCCGTGCCTGCTTGAATTTCAGTTGCAGGAATTAATTTTTAATATGCCCACTAGAAACGGCAGAAATCGAACGATCAGTGACGACGTATGCTCTACATTATAAGTACTCGCATCACTTTAGAGCTGCATAAAAAGGGTACGGGTAAAGGATTGGGTACGCACCCGAAACATGACTGTGTGTAAACATAAGCATTCCCAAAATCTTCTAAACCCCTCGTCACACTACGATCCAACGTTCATGAAATGTACATTGTAAGTAAGCATATGGAGGCAAGGAAAACGCGCGCCGTCCCGTCAGTCTTACTTTAGTACCTAATTAATTACATTTACACATTACCTTTATACATATGTACGGTACATAGTCCCATAATCTCCTCAACCCTTCGTCACACTACTCCCCATTGTACACGAAATGCACGTTGTATGTTATGGCAAGGAAGTCCGGCGCCGTCCCGTCAGTCTTCAACTGTTCGACCGCTCTCTTGTATAGGTTCCGTAACTGATACCTCTGGTAACGCACAATGTGTGTGTTGATAGCTTTCTGTAAAGGGTGGATGGTGTGCGCTGAGAGCAGGTACGTGTAGGTACTGACACACGATGAAACAGACCTGAATTGATGAAACATTACTAAAATACACGACTAAATAAAAAAATATTTTTGATATAGGTATTCCCAAAACATCCTAAAACTCTAGTCACACTACCCCCATTGATTGTATACGTTGTATGTGTCGGCAAGGAAGTGGACGTCCTTAAATTCAGTCTTCAACTGTTCGACCGCTCTCTTGTATAGGTTCCGTAACTGATACCTCTGGTAACGCACAATGAGTGTGTTGATAGCTTTCTGTAAAGGATGGATGGTGTGCGCTGAGAGAAAGACAAGTTTTAGATAAAGTTCCTATACCTACAGCAGAGAAGGCGTGAAAAACTCGTCACCATCATAGCTACTTGATGCATGATGAAACAAAACTGAATTGATACATTACGAAATGGACGTCCTTAAATTTAAATATGTTTGTAATATAACTAACTAACTCCGCTGACTCAGCGATCCAAAGATGATCTTGGCCTCCAAAACGATCTCTCTTCACTGATCCCTGTGCTGCGCGATCTCCTGCAAATTGCTGAAATATAAGTATTCCCGAAACATCCTAAAACTCTCGTCACACTACAGGACATTGAACACGAAATGTACGTTGTATGTTATGGCAAGGAAGTCCGGCGCCGTTCCGTCAGTCTTCAACTGTTCGACCGCTCTCTTGTATAGGTTCCGTAACTGATACCTCTGGTAACGCACAATGTGTGTGTTGATAGCTGTCTGTAAAGGGTGGATGTTGTGCGCTGAGAGTAAGACAAGTTTTAGATGAACTAAAGCAGAGAAGGCGTGAAAAACTCGTCACTCTCATCGATACTTGACCGGACGATGAAACAGAACTGAATTGATGATACATAACGAAAATGGACGACCCTAAATTTAAATAGCTACTTCATACCTTCCTAATTAATTACATTTATGTACATGGACCAGGCGTCCCTTTCGTACCTAATTAATTACATTTATATACATGGACCAAAAATATACCCATACATTTGTACATAGTCCCACAATCTCTTGAAATACTCGTCACACTACCCCCCATTGTACACGAAATGTACGTTGTATGTTATGGCAAGGAAGTCCGGCGCCGTCCCGTCAGTCTGCAACTGTTCGACCGCTCTCTTGTATAGGTTCCGTAACTGATACCTCTGGTAACGCACAATGTGTGTGTTGATAGATATTTGTAAAGGTGGATGGTGTGTGGTGAGAGAATGCGTGTGTTGATAGCTATCTGTAAAGGGTGGATGGTGTTTGGTGAGAGGAAAATGATTTAGAGAGAACGCTGTGAAACACAAGATAGAAGGCGTGATAAACTCGTCGCAAACAGACTTGACGCGCGCAAAAACAGAACTGCAGGCATAACTAAGAATCTACTCTTGTCAAAAATAGTAAGTAAGTAAGTAAAAACACTTTATTGCACAAAAAATAATAAAAAGAAACAATAATGTGCTATTTAAGTCTGTAGCTACCTACTAACCCAATTGTACACGAAATGTACGTTGTATGTTATGGCAAGGAAGTCCGGCGCCGTCCCGTCAGTCTTCAACTGTTCGACCGCTCTCTTGTATAGGTTCCGTAACTGATACCTCTGGTAACGCACAATGTGTGTGTTGATAGCTGTCTGTAAAGGGTGGATGTTGTGCGCTGAGAGTAAGACAAGTTTTAGATGAACTAAAGCAGAGAAGGCGTGAAAAACTCGTCACTCTCATCGATACTTGACCGGACGATGAAACAGAACTGAATTGATGATACATAACGAAAATGGACGACCCTAAATTTAAATAGCTACTTCATACCTTCCTAATTAATTACATTTATGTACATGGACCAGGCGTCCCTTTCGTACCTAATTAATTACATTTATATACATGGACCAAAAATATACCCATACATTTGTACATAGTCCCACAATCTCTTGAAATACTCGTCACACTACCCCCCATTGTACACGAAATGTACGTTGTATGTTATGGCAAGGAAGTCCGGCGCCGTCCCGTCAGTCTTCAACTGTTCGACCGCTCTCTTGTATAGGTTCCGTAACTGATACCTCTGGTAACGCACAATGTGTGTGTTGATGGCTTTCTGTAAAGGGTGGATGGTGTGCGCTGAGAGCAGGTACGTGTAGGTACTTGACACACGATGAAACAGACCTGAATTGATGAAACATTACTAAAATACACGACACTAAATAAAAAAAATATTTTTGATATAGGTATTCCCAAAACATCCTAAAACTCTAGTCACACTACCCCCCATTGATTGTATACGTTGTATGTGTCGGCAAGGAAGTGGACGTCCTTAAATTCGGAAGTCTTCAACTGTTCGACCGCTCTCTTGTATAGGTTCCGTAACTGATACCTCTGGTAACGCACAATGTGTGTGTTGATAGCTTTCTGTAAAGGGTGGATGGTGTTTGGTGAGAGGATATTGTTTTAGAGGGAACGCTGTGAACCACAAGATAGAAGGCGTGAAAAACTCGTCGCTATCATAGGTTCTTGACGCACGATGTAACGGAACTGCGTTGATTCATAACGAAAAGGGACGTCCTTAAATTTAAATATGTTTGGAACGTAGGTAGGTATTCCCAAAATATCCTGAAACTTGTTACACTACCGCCCATTCTACACGAAATGTACGTTGTATGTTATGGCAAGGAAGTCCGGCGCCGTCCCGTCAGTCTTCAACTGTTCGACCGCTCTCTTGTATAGGTTCCGTAACTGATACCTCTGGTAACGCACAATGTGTGTTGATAGCTTTTTGTAAAGGGTGGATGATGAGTTATGAGAGCAAGATAAGTTTTAGATAAAGTACCTATACCTACAGCAGAGAAGGCGTGAAAAACTCGTCATTATCATAAGTACTTAACACATGATGAAACAGAACTAAATTGATACTATACGAAAATGGACGTCCTTCAAGTTTTAGATAAACTACAACAGAGAAGGCGTGAAAAGCTCGTCACTAACTATCATAGGTACTAGACGCACGATGAAACCGAACTGAATTAAAACTATACGAAAATGGATGTCCTTAAATTTAAATATGTTTGGAATATAACTAACTAATTTCGCTGACTCAGCGACCTCAAGAGGATCTTGGCCTCCGAAACGAGCTCTCTCCACTGATCCCTATTCTGCGCGATCTGCTGCCAATTGCTGAAATATAGGCATTCCTACCGCCGTGTGATGCCGGCTTAGAAATGTCATCACCCCATCTTTCCTGTGGTTGTCGTAAGAGCGACTAAGTGATAAATTCATCCAGGGTTACAATCCCTGGATGAATTTCACAATCGCATTGCAACATCTTGCATTGCGCTCACCAACCCGCCTGCCAAGCGTGGTGAGTATGGCAAATACCCCCCTGATAGGGGGAGGCCCATGTTCAGCAGTGGACTTTATTGTGGCTGTTATGATGATGATGAGGCATTCCTAAAACATCCTAAAACTCTGTCACACTACCCCCATTGTATACGAAATGTACATTGTATGTTATGGCAAGGAAGTCCGGCGCCGTCCCGTCAGTCTTCAACTGTTCGACCGCTCTCTTGTATAGGTTCCGTAACTGATACCTCTGGTAACGCACAATGTGTGTGTTGATAGCTTTCTGTAAAGGGTGGATGGTGTGTGGTGAGAGGAAGAAAAGTTGCAGACAAACTACCTACAGAGAAGGCGTGAAAAACTCGTCACTATCATAGGTACTTGACGCATGATGAAACAGAACTGAATTGATGAATTACGAATATGGAAGTCCATAAATTTAAATATGTCTGAAATGGTATTCCCAAAACGTGCTATTTAAGTCTGTAGGTACCTACTTGACGCACAATGAAATGGAATTGAATTGATACTATACGAAAATGATTTAAATATGTTTGAGATTTAGGTACCTATTCCCACACACACACTACCCCCATTGTACACGAAATGTACGTTGTGTGTGGCGGCAAGGAAGTCTGGCGCCGTCCCGTCAGTCTCTACAATAGCTGCTTTAATACCTAATTAATTTAATTATATTTATACAGTACCCAGTAAAATATACCTGTACATTTGTACATAGTCCCAAAATCTCTTGAAACTTTGGTAGCCCCATTGTACACGAAATGTACGTTGTATGTTATGGCAAGGAAGTCCGGCGCCGTTCCGTCAGTCTTCAACTGTTCGACCGCTCTCTTGTATAGGTTCCGTAACTGATACCTCTGGTAACGCACAATGTGTGTGTTGATAGCTGTCTGTAAAGGGTGGATGTTGTGCGCTGAGAGTAAGACAAGTTTTAGATGAACTAAAGCAGAGAAGTCGTGAAAAACTCGTCACTCTCATCGATACTTGACCGGACGATGAAACAGAACTGAATTGATGATACATAACGAAAATGGACGACCCTAAATTTAAATAGCTACTTCATACCTTCCTAATTAATTACATTTATGTACATGGACCAGGCGTCCCTTTCGTACCTAATTAATTACATTTATATACATGGACCAAAAATATACCCATACATTTGTACATAGTCCCACAATCTCTTGAAATACTCGTCACACTACCCCCCATTGTACACGAAATGTACGTTGTATGTTATGGCAAGGAAGTCCGGCGCCGTCCCGTCAGTCTTCAACTGTTCGACCGCTCTCTTGTATAGGTTCCGTAACCGATTCCTCTGGTAACGCACAATGTGTGTGTTGATAGATATCTGTACAGGGTGGATGGTGTTTGGTGAGAGGATATTGTTTTAGAGGGAACGCTGTGAACCACAAGATAGAAGGCGTGAAAAACTCGTCGCTATCATAGGTTCTTGACGCACGATGTAACGGAACTGCGTTGATTCATAACGAAAAGGGACGTCCTTAAATTTAAATATGTTTGGAACGTAGGTAGGTATTCCCAAAATATCCTGAAACTTGTTACACTACCGCCCATTCTACACGAAATGTACGTTGTATGTTATGGCAAGGAAGTCCGGCGCCGTCCCGTCAGTCTTCAACTGTTCGACCGCTCTCTTGTATAGGTTCCGTAACTGATACCTCTGGTAACGCACAATGCGTGTGTTGATAGCTTTCTGTAAAGGGTGGATGGTGTGCGCTGAGAGGAAGACAAGTTTTATAAAAACAAAACAGAGTGCGTGATAAGCTCGTCACTCTCATCATAGGTACTTTAGGCACGATGGAACAGAACTGAATAGATACAGATCAAAAGTGGACGTCTTTTATATAGTTATTCCATAAAATCTTGAAACTTTCGTCACACTACTATCATAGGTAGGTACCTACTTGATGCACGATGAAACGGAACTGAATTGATTAATTAGGAAAATGGACGTCAATAAATTTAAATATGTTTAAAATATAGGCACCTATTCCCTAAACATCCTGAAACTCTCGTCACACTACTCCCCATTGTACACGAAATGTACGTTGTATGTTATGGCAAGGAAGTCCGGCGCCGTCCCGTCAGTCTTCAACTGTTCGACCGCTCTCTTGTATAGGTTCCGTAACTGATACCTCTGGTAACGCACAATGTGTGTGTTGATAGCTTTCTGTAAAGGGTGGTGTTTGGTAAGAGAGGAAAATGTTTTAGAGGTAACACTGTGCACGACAAGATAGAAAGCTTGAAAAACTCGTCGCTATCCGACATGACGCGCGCCAAAACAGAACTGCAGGCATAACTAAGTATCTACTCTTGTCATAAATAATGTGCTATTTAAGTCTGTAGGTACCTGCTTGACGCACAATGAAACGGAACTAAATTGATACTATACGAGATAGAAAATGATTTAAATATGTTTAAATATAGGTACCTATTCCCATTGTACACGGAATGTACGTTGTATGTTATGGCAAGGAAGTCCGGCGCCGTTCCGTCAGTCTTCAACTGTTCGACCGCTCTCTTGTATAGGTTCCGTAACTGATACCTCTGGTAACGCACAATGTGTGTGTTGATAGCTTTCTGTAAAGGGTGGATGGTGTGCGCTGAGAGCAGGTACGTGTAGGTACTTGACACACGATGAAACAGACCTGAATTGATGAAACATTACTAAAATACACGACACTAAATAAAAAAAATATTTTTGATATAGGTATTCCCAAAACATCCTAAAACTCTAGTCACAATACCCCCCATTGATTGTATACGTTGTATGTGTCGGCAAGGAAGTGGACGTCCTTAAATTCGGAAGTCTTCAACTGTTCGACCGCTCTCTTGTATAGGTTCCGTAACTGATACCTCTGGTAACGCACAATGAGTGTGTTGATAGCTGTCTGTAAAGGGTGGATGGTGCGCGCTGAGAAAAAGACAAATTTTAGATAGAGTACAAGAGTGAAGGCGTGGAAAACTCGTCACCATCATAGGTACTTGACCGCACGATGAAACAGAACTGAATTGATGATATATTACGAAAATGGACGTCCTTAAATTTAAATAATGTTTCAAATATAGGTATTCCCAAAACAACCCCCATTGTACACGAAATGTACGTTGTATGTTACGGCAAGGAAGTCCGGCGCCGTCCCGTCAGTCTTCAACTGTTCGACCGCTCTCTTGTATAGGTTCCGTAACTGATACCTCTGGTAACGCACAATGTGTGTGTTGATAGCTTTCTGTAAAGGGTGGATGGTGTTTGGTGAGAGGAATTTTTTTTAGAGGGGACGCTGTGAAATACTAAAGAGAGGGTGGAAAAAACTCGTCGCTATCAGTAAAAGGTGGATGTAAACTTGTCGCTATCTGTAAAGGGTGGATGATGTGCGATGAGAGCAAGACAAGTTTTAGATAAACTACAGCAGAGAAGGCGTGAAAATCTCGTCACTGTCATAGGTACTTGAAGCACGATGGAACATAACTAAATTGATGAATTACGAAAATGGACGTCCGTATATTTAAATGTTTGAAATATAGGCATTCCCAAAACATCCTGAAACTCTCGTCACACTACCCCCATTGTACACGAAATGTACGTTGTATGTTACGGCAAGGAAGTCCGGCGCCGTCCCGTCAGTCTTCAACTGTTCGACCGCTCTCTTGTATAGGTTCCGTAACTGATACCTCTGGTAACGCACAATGTGTGTTGATAGCTTTTTGTAAAGGGTGGATGATGAGTTATGAGAGCAAGATAAGTTTTAGATAAAGTACCTATACCTACAGCAGAGAAGGCGTGAAAAACTCGTCATTATCATAAGTACTTAACACATGATGAAACAGAACTAAATTGATACTATACGAAAATGGACGTCCTTCAAGTTTTAGATAAACTACAACAGAGAAGGCGTGAAAAGCTCGTCACTAACTATCATAGGTACTAGACGCACGATGAAACCGAACTGAATTAAAACTATACGAAAATGGATGTCCTTAAATTTAAATATGTTTGGAATATAACTAACTAATTTCGCTGACTCAGCGACCTCAAGAGGATCTTGGCCTCCGAAACGAGCTCTCTCCACTGATCCCTATTCTGCGCGATCTGCTGCCAATTGCTGAAATATAGGCATTCCTACCGCCGTGTGATGCCGGCTTAGAATGTCATCACCCCATATCTTACCCGTGGGTGTCGTAAGAGGCGACTAAGGGATAAATTCATCCAGGGGTTCAATCACTGGATGAATTTCACAATCGCATTGCAACATCTTGCATTGCGCTCACCAACCCGCCTGCCAAGCGTGGTGAGTATGGCAAATACCCCCCTGATAGGGGGAGGCCCATGTTCAGCAGTGGACTTTATTGTGGCTGTTATGATGATGATGAGGCATTCCTAAAACATCCTAAAACTCTGTCACACTACCCCCATTGTATACGAAATGTACATTGTATGTTATGGCAAGGAAGTCCGGCGCCGTCCCGTCAGTCTTCAACTGTTCGACCGCTCTCTTGTATAGGTTCCGTAACTGATACCTCTGGTAACGCACAATGTGTGTGTTGATAGCTTTCTGTAAAGGGTGGATGAGGTGCGCTGAAACCAAGAAAAGTTGTAGATAAACTACAAAAATGAAGGCGTGAAAATCTCATCACTATTATAGGTACTTGACGCATGATGAAACAGAACTGAATAGATGACATTACGAAAATAGATGTCCCTAAATTTAAATATGTCTGAAATGGTATTCCCAAACGTGCTATTTAAGTCTGTAGGTACCTACTTGACGCACAATGAAATGGAATTGAATTGATACTATACGAAAATGATTTAAATATGTTTGAGATTTAGGTACCTATTCCACACACACTACCCCCATTGTACACGAAATGTACGTGTGTGGCGGCAAGGAAGTCTGGCGCCGTCCCGTCAGTCTCTACAATAGCTGCTTTAATACCTAATTAATTTAATTATATTTATACAGTACCCAGTAAAATATACCTGTACATTTGTACATAGTCCCAAAATCTCTTGAAACTTTGGTAGCCCCATTGTACACGAAATGTACGTTGTATGTTATGGCAAGGAAGTCCGGCGCCGTCCCGTCAGTCTTCAACTGTTCGACCGCTCTCTTGTATAGGTTCCGTAACTGATACCTCTGGTAACGCACAATGTGTGTGTTGATAGCTTTCTGTAAAGGGTGGATGGTGTGCGCTGAGAGCAGGTACGTGTAGGTACTTGACACACGATGAAACAGACCTGAATTGATGAAACATTACTAAAATACACGACACTAAATAAAAAAAATATTTTTGATATAGGTATTCCCAAAACATCCTAAAACTCTAGTCACAATACCCCCCATTGATTGTATACGTTGTATGTGTCGGCAAGGAAGTGGACGTCCTTAAATTCGGAAGTCTTCAACTGTTCGACCGCTCTCTTGTATAGGTTCCGTAACTGATACCTCTGGTAACGCACAATGAGTGTGTTGATAGCTTTCTGTAAAGGATGGATGGTGTGCGCTGAGAGAAAGACAAGTTTTAGATAAAGTTCCTATACCTACAGCAGAGAAGGCGTGAAAAACTCGTCACCATCATAGCTACTTGATGCATGATGAAACAAAACTGAATTGATACATTACGAAATGGACGTCCTTAAATTTAAATATGTTTGTAATATAACTAACTAACTCCGCTGACTCAGCGATCCAAAGATGATCTTGGCCTCCAAAACGATCTCTCTTCACTGATCCCTGTGCTGCGCGATCTCCTGCAAATTGCTGAAATATAAGTATTCCCGAAACATCCTAAAACTCTCGTCACACTACAGGACATTGAACACGAAATGTACGTTGTATGTTATGGCAAGGAAGTCCGGCGCCGTTCCGTCAGTCTTCAACTGTTCGACCGCTCTCTTGTATAGGTTCCGTAACTGATACCTCTGGTAACGCACAATGTGTGTGTTGATAGCTTTCTGTAAAGGGTGGATGGTGTTTGGTTAGGGGAAAATGTTTTAGAGGGAACGCAAAGAATCACATGATAGAAGGCGTGAAAATCTTGTCTCTATCAGACTTGACGCGCACCAAAACAGAACTGCAAGCATGACTAAGTACTCTTGTCAAAAATAATGTGCTATTTAAGTCTGTAGGTGTACAACATATTGTATATGTCGTTAACAGTCCACGCTACGAAAGAGGTCCCTCTACTACCGCAGCCGCAGCACTGCCATCAAAAGAAAATGAAAATGGACGAAATGCGCAACTACTATTTTTTTTCTTTAATAGAACTTGCGTGGCGCATAGTACGTACTCTATTTTGGAGTTTGGTTGTGTTGTGTCACCTAGTAATATTATATATTCTGTGGTTGTGTCTTAACGCGCACTAAATCAGACTTCGAAGAGCTTTCCATGTTTCCCCGCTGGTTATTCACGGGGTTCCTTCTGAAACATGTACTCGCTCCGCAGGGCGTCTGTTCGAGTGGAACGGGTTGTATTGTTATAGATACGAAACGTGATTGAACATTACATTACCAATCTACAGATAAATGCAATATCCGGAACATCGCCGTTCTCATGATTACAAATAATTTTCCCCAAGAAACTTGGTTGAAGAGAAGAAAATAAGAAACGGTTGTGCCTTTCATACTAAATAATGTGTTCAACTAATTAAATCTTGTCTCCTGATACACAGTCTCTGAATGACTCTCACTATGGGAGGAACGAAAATGTTTTTATTTGTCGGGATTTTTTCCTGGGAAAAGCTCAATGTACCTATGTAAACACTACTCAACAATAATTGCAACTTTGCAGATTATGTTTACTTCGTGAAGTTCAATTTTCTTCTAAGCTTTCGTTAAAGGTTTTCTCGAGTCGACCTATTTTTCAGCCGGTAACTGAACTATGCCATATTAATGCTTGTTGAATGCACTATCGATTAACTACTGGCGTGACTTGGCTTGCACCTACAACAAGGCTTATACTAGGTTAAGAAATAATAAAGTACTAACCTAAGTAAACAGGACGTAGAGTAGTAAAAACTTAACCGAATGGATAGAGCACCGAACCTTGGCATGGAAACTCAGCCAGGATTTTCAAAATTACTTTACTAATGTTATGAACTTTTAACGATTAAGCTGGTACTAGTTATAAAATCATAGAATTCGTATTTGTTGAGTTACAGGTACATATACCTAGGATTTGCTTGCGAATAAAATATCTTTATCTTTATAAAATCATAGAAATCGTATTTGCTGAGTTACAGGTACATATACATAGGATTTGCTTGCGAATAAAATATTTTTATCTTTATCTTTGAAAATGCACAATATGCTCAGGAACCTTAAACAAAATATTTTAGGAGTCTGAGATACTACATACCACTCACGAGTTAAATGTAGGTATGGACGTCTGATAATAAATGCATTTGGCAATAGCATCGAGATCAAGAAATTCACGTTTGATTTACGACCGAAATCTCCAAATATAAATGTGTAGTTTTATTGGCATTCATCTCACTTGGTGGTGCATATGGATCGTAAAACTGACGCGCCATGGCGTCGCGCCGTCTGCCGTCTTGACTTGCTTACTCTAGTCACAAAATAGAGAATTTACAGAAGGACAGCTCGCCCCTTTTTCCGATTATTTATGCCTACACTCTAGGGTTGCTACTTTTGTCACAGAATACATAGTAGGTACTTTTGTTTACCTGGGTTAAACATAGCTACCTACTTAGGTACATTTATATCAGACTTACACTATAGTTAACACACTATACAAAAATACGTCACTTGTGTGTCGTAATTTTGCCGCCCGCCCGCACCGAACGCTGTTAACACTCGCTACTAGCCGGTTCGAAACATTTCGAGATCGCGCGTGAATGACGGTGTAGATGTGTATGTGAGTGTAGCGACGTTTCCTTGTAGCCGTCTCTCTATATTGGGCGCCAGTCATTACTTACTTTGTGACTCTAGTAAGGACTCCAGTCTCTATGTCAATCGATAATATGCATTTGAGTGGCAGTCATATCGAGTTGCTCATAGGAGTTGCTTTGAGAACTTAGACTAATGGCGTCTAGCCGTCTGAATAACATGAGACGGGCTTTATCGAGAGATAGAACTATTTATGTCTCATGGCACCGAATGCTCTTAACATTCGCTACTAGCTGGTTCGAAACGGTTCGAAATCGCGCGTAAACGACGGCGTGTAGATGTGTGTGTGAGGGTGGCAACGTGACCAAGTAGCCGTCTCTCTGTATTGGGCGTCAGTCAATCCTTACTTTGTGACTCTAGTAAGGACTCAAGTCTCTATGTCAATCGATAATATGCATTTGAGTGGCAGTCATATCGCGTTGCTCATAGGAGTTGCTTTGAGAACTTAGACTAATGGCGTCTAGCCATCTGAATAACATGAGACGGACTTTATTGAGAGAAATTAGATAACTAAGTATTTTTGTTCTCATGGCAACACCTTTCAAAGAACATGGGCAACTTATGGAAAATAATTAAAAATGGGTAGCAAGTTTTGGCAATTTTACATAGAGGTCCAATCAAATTATCTTTTTCGTTTATTTATTTTTTATTTATTTTATTTAAAAATAAATATAATATTTATTAGGTAAATACAACAGGTATTCTGTGGTTTCTTATGTTTTTTTTTTATCAAAACGAGTATAAGTTAATCCTGGCGATAACATAGCTAGTGAAAATGCTTCCAGTACGATGCATTCGTGTATTGCGTAGTAGGATTTCCTGCGCAGTAAAATTGAAAATATCCCCAGGTAAGGTTTCGTTTTACTCTATGTTTGTTTACTCTACACCCGATTGTTTGTATCGAATACAACCCTCGCGAAAGATGAAACCAAAATTATTGTGCCCGTATTCCCGCTACACAAAGAAACATTTTTTCGAATACTTTTGAAAAGCTCCGTGCGTAGGGTTGCCTACGTTTTTCACAAAAATGTAGTATAAAGGGTTAAAGATAGTAATCCAATTTTTTTTTAAAGTAGTATGTATGCCGTTGAAGATGGGGCAAGGTGGGGCAGGTAAGGCAATATTTTATTATGCCATGCCTTGCCCCACTATACCTACCAAATCTTGCATTGAAGGCGAAAATAACACGTAATTACACGGTTTCCCTATCCTCATAACGGGGACAACGGAAAGTAAAATCAATGATGTCTCGTTGTCCCCGTGATGGGGACACGTTCACCGGGGACAACGGGAACACACGCACTACGGTTGCGTGAAAAACAGCGTTTTTTAAATATTGTTCGTTAAGTCTTCTTTCGCATGGGACACCGAGTAAATGAACGACCCGGTTAATAGAAGATTTCATTGGCTTGAAAATCCGTATTTACCGTTTTGAACAATACTGTTGAAAACCCTATTTATGCAGAATTTGAAATATTGCGAGACTGAAACACGACAAAAGGGGAGGGAAATAGGAAAAGATTTCTATGACGGAACTGAAGAGTTATTGAAATCCTTTGTATCGCTTTGACTTTGAAAACGGCCAATATCGTGTGCATATTTCCATGCAATATCGTTTCGTAGATTTTATACATCTTTGTGATGCTCTTTGTGTCATTTAAATACCTACATAATAGTAGGTATTGAATTGAAGAATCATTGATTTCTATGTACATACAAGACTCATACGAGTGTAAAAGATAGGTATTTTTCTCAAAAAAAATTATACACTTCCATGTACTAGGTAAGTATTACCTGAGAATCGAGAGGCTCCCTAGTTTTTCGTCGATTTAAATGACTTGTACTTCTTACAAAATAAAAACCCATTTTAGTATATTTAATAGGTGTAGGCGAACCTTTTTTTCATGTAGGCGTTTAGTATGCAAGTTGTAATGCACTTATCCAGTTAAATATTTCACACAAAATACGGAACGAACGTGATGTCCATTGCAAACAGTTTTCAATCTGTGATATTAAATCTGACCGCGCTTTGTGGGGCACACAAAGGGACCTTTGACATCCCTGTAATAAACAACCACCAGCCACTGGTAACATGAACAATGGAAATAAAAGAACATGTATAATTATTAAAAACAAAACCCGACTGCGATTAGAACCGAAACCGAAACCGACAGACATATTATGCTTTTGAAATCCGCCGTTTCAAATTTATAATATTTTAATAAAATTTAAGCAATTGGGCTGGTGAGACGAATCTAACGACACCTAATAAATTATGTCAAAATCCGAACAGCCTATTGCGCTATTTCCCGTGAAAACGAATTTCTAGATACATACACACATTAATACATACATACATACTCTCGAAAAACATAACCCTCCTTCTAAGGTAGTCGGGTAAGGTAATAAAACCGACCTTTATTTACTCTTGCATGTAAAATATGGAGGCTCTCGCAAAATTACATTACCATTGACATCTTTTACCACGAAAACCACTGTCCGTTTAAAAAGTAAAATAATATTATTTTAGGGTTTTGCTTTCCAGGTAAAATCTTCGCTTTACTTTGAAGGGAAGAAAACCTAAAATAATATTTACTTAGGAAATCTGAATATTGCATTCCTTTGCCGGCCGATACGGCGTGTAGTGGAAATACCTAGGTACGTAAGAGTACCCGGAGGAGATTCAGATGAAATTAATTACCAAGAGACGTACTTTTGAAACGTTTTCTCACGTGAAAGTTTGCAACGACTGGCCTAAGCACTATAATAGTTTTACTTACATTTTCTAGTAATCGAATTTCTTCATGTTCAAGTAGAACGTGTTGTGATTCAGGCAGCAACGGCTAGCTAGAGGATTCGAGGAATTCGTATGCGAATTGTTTCAAAAATACGCCACCTGTATCGAGTTCCCGGGCTCAGTTTACAGTGGAGGCAGATATTGATGAAGTTAAATGCCTCTTCTCGGATCAAGGCGTTGTTTTTGCATGTTTCTGTGTAAGGCAACTCGCTACGTAAAATCCTAGTTTAATTTTTACCCGACTGCCTCGGGAAGGTTATGTTTTTCGAGAGTATGTATGTATTAATGTGTGTATGTATCCAGAAATTCGTTTTCAAGGGCTACAGCCCAAACGGATAGGCAGAGCTTGACATGTGCGGTGTCATTAGATTCGTTTCAGCAGCGCGAGTGACATTGGCTATATTAAAAAGTCATAAATTCTAGATGGCGTATTTTGATCCTAAAATACAACGTCAAGTTTCTGTTTTTAATACATCTGATTGATGTAATTTACATTTAGTTAGCAAGGCCTATGGATCAACGACGATGATGATGGCTGATAGCACAAATTGTGCAGAGGGTGGCTGATAGCGACTCGTTTGGGAAAACTGGCCTTATGGTGTACCCTACTGTAGACCTTCTTATGTATCTGTATCAGTGGACTGCTATTGGCTGATGTGATGTGATATGTGAAAAACGCTTTTTTGGGATTTAATAATACAGATCCATTAGAGCTTGTTCTATAACTATTCGCTAATACTTTTCTTAAGTTTTATCATCATCATCATCTTCCTGCCCTTATCCCAATTGCTTGGGGTCGGCGCAACACATTTTGTTGAATACAAAATCGTGTTGCAAAGGATTTGGCTTATTTTTACCACCGGCCGCCTACCAGACGTCAACCTTCCTTGGGAATGCTTTTGTGGTGGATTAACCGCCACTATACGGTTGGCCCTGGCTGTTTGGGTCGGGTTTATCCCTCGGTCGCCTCTTACGACCCCCACGGGAAGAGAGCGGGTGGTGCTATTGTACTCTGCTATTCCTCACGGCATTTCCTAAGTTTTACATCTTTCGACAAATAGATTTCCTCTGTAGTTATTCTGCAAAACAATAAACTCCTAAGTAATTGTTGCTATACCTTACCTGCATAGATGATCGTTTGTCGTTCTAGACAAATAGCAAGGGACAGTTAATGGTAATGATAGCCAACGTTGAGGATCATTCATCAATGTCCTGGACTATCTCAAGGACTGATCTTTTGCTAATGGTAGTCTAATCCGAAGTGTCATTAGTACAGTTGGTAAAGGAAACTCAAGACAAATATTTTGAAGGTAGCGAACTTTTTGTGTGTCAGCCGTGTGGCTTAGAGTAACAACATCCCACTTCTACCCGTGAGTGTAGTAAAAGGCGACTAAGGGGTTGATCCAAGAAATTGGCAGCAGCAGCGTTCCCTGTGAACATCTTCAACACCTTGCACTGCGCTCACCAACCCGCCTGCCAAGCGTGGTGAGTATGGCAATACCTCCCAATCGGGGGAGGCCCATGTGAAGCAGTGGACTGTTGTGGCTGTAATAGTAGAACTTTTTGTAATGATTAGCAAAAGCCCGTATGAAAATTACATTGCACAATATACTTGGTCATGAATTTCCTGTAAAGGCTGTACATTCAAGCCACAATTCCAACATCAACGTTCAATCCAATAAGGGATATTGGAATGGATTTTGCATAGTGGTATTCCCTGGATCTCTGTTTAAACATTATGTGTTCAAACGGTGGAAGGCACGTGCATGGGTTTACGAGAATGGATTAACAAGTCAATGCCAATTTTCAGTATTGAATTTACAGCTTGAATAATTCTAGCTGAACTGAATTATTCAGTTCCAATGTTTAGGCCGATGTTCTATTGAATCTAGTCGGAAATGCTGGAAACAATGTTATGCTAACAAGCCGCTATTTTGTATAAATCGGTAGGTACATCTTTTTTTGTAGGCAAGGTTTTTTGTTGCAGTTTCAACCCCACATAGGTAGTTTTCTATAAATAAACCGTCCCTCCCTGAAACCCAGTATTTAAGTAAATGCGAATTCACGATCTGATACCTCCGACACCGTTTCATCTCAGGCCCAGGGTCGCAAGACGCCGGCAGGCATTCAACCCTTATAATGTAGACATACCTCAAATTCCCACTAAGCGTTACGGTTCTACATTTATAGAGTGAACTGCTTACAGCAGAATTCCTTTCCCAGTTGGGCCTTTTAGAGGCGAGAAAGGATCTGGGTATGACGCGCTAACTTCACAGGCGAAATGTAAGACATGAAACTCAACATTTTCACTAAGCGTTACGGCTCTATATTTTTGAGCGAACTGCTTAGTGCCTAACCGGCCCTTTTGAAGGCGAGAGTGAACAGACAGTGCAGGTAAAACTTTTAAAGCACTCGCGATTACTTTCACACATGATAATTACTTTAACGAGTCTTATCGCGATAGTTTTTTAGGTAAATAAGCGATTTACCTGGACACTCGACGTTTCGACTGGGTTGCACCAGTCGTGGTCGCGAGCAGACTTATTTACCTAAAAAACTATCGCGATAAGACTCGTTAAAGTAATATCATGTGAGACAGTGCAGGTATCTATGGAAGTAGGTATGCTTTATCAAAGACTACTTTACATCGTCCATTAGGTACCATTATAAACCGTTTTTCATTGAATCATAGTATTTCACTAAATGCGAATTCACGATCTGATACCTCCGAAACCGTTTCATCTCAGGCTCAGGGTCGCAAGACGCCGGGAGGCATTCAACCCTTATAATGTAGACATACCTCAAATTCCCACTAAGCGTTACGGTTCTACATTTATAGAGCGAACTGCTTAGAGCGGCATTCCTTGCCTTTTAGAGGCGAGAGAGAATCTGGGTATAAGGCGCTAACTCCACAGGCGAAACGTAATACGTGAGACGTGCGACATCTCTTCCAAACTGTTTCCAATAAAATATATGAAACAGGAGAGACAAAGCTACACAAGTGTGACGCGTGTCGCATCAATGACGGGTGATGATCACTTGTCTGTCAGATGTCATCTAAGAAGCAATATCAAGCTCCACAGATAAGACGCGAGACGCTAAATGACATCTTTCAGACAAGCGATCGTCGGAGACGTGAGACGTGCGACATTGCGAAACAGTTTCCATGGGTATTAAATGTATGAAACAAAAGAGACAAAACTACACACGTGAGACGCGCGTCGCATCGATGACGGATATCATCCCACACGTCACGTCGCACATCTCCTCAGTGAAGCTTGCGCTTTACGGCTCGCGTCGCACGTCTTATCTGTGAAGTGAAGATAGCCTCTAAGCAACTTACACCATACGTAGTTATATATAATCCCACCCAAAACATAAATGTGAAAGGCTGCCAAGTTCGATAATATTGGAATGCTTCGCCTATAAAAGAAGTGAGATCTAAATAAGTACCAAGTTCCATACACAGACCTCAGTTAAAAATAGTTACAGGAATGCACACTTGATTTTCCGCAGTTTGGAAAGTAGATTCTGAATAAATATCATATTAAATACCTAAAATTCTAATACTTACAAAAACGCAAACCTGTTTTTTCAGCCTTTTTTTGTACGTAGCCGGATATATTCAATTTTTACTTAACATAACATAACAGCTACAACAGTCCACTGCTGGACATGGGCCTCCGCCTATCGGGGGGTATTGCCTTACTCACCACGCTTGGCAGGCAGATTGGCGAGGATTCCCTGGATGAGTATCCCTTAGTCGCTTTTTACGACACCCACGGGTAGAATTGGGGTGATGCTATTCTAAGCCGGCATCACACGGCATAGCAATTACAGCAATTTTTACTTTGACTAAATTACAAACCTTCGTAACGAATTTTAGGTCGGTACGACCATTGGAAGATATAGATAAATTTTTTGTTTTAGTTCCTTAGGGGTATGAATTTACACCTTCATTATTTTTAAAACCAACTCACACTTGGCCATTTTCAGATTTTTTCCTTTACCTTGACCTAAAGACCTACCTCCATGCCAAATTTCAAGTCAATACGACCATTGGAAGTGGTCTAGGTTTTTGATGAGTGAGTGAGTCAGTCAGTCAGTCAGTCAGTGAGTGTATAGTAAAAATAGCGATTTTCTGACGTCAATATCTCAAGACCTACAATAGGTACATTAATGAAATTTTGTATTTTAGATAAGTAAGTAGATCTCGACAGATACTAGAAATTTCATATGCGTAGATAAAATAGATTTTGAGTTATAGGTAGGTCGAATTTGGCCCGAAATGGTTCGTGTAATATAACCCACGGCCGGTGTGTCGGTTCTTTGCTCGAACTTGGCGGACACACTGCCGTGTGTCTAGATATCTTCAAGAACCATCAGGAGGGATTGCAGGAATTAAATTGTTTAAACTTAAGTGCGCCATTTTAACTTTAATTATATATCACACGGATTCTAGCACTTACATTTTGGGTTCAATCGCGGTAAGTATCGCGACGGTTTCGGTCCAGTCGGTGGACCTTGACTCCGCCCGATAAAGGTCCACCGACTGGACCGAAACCGTCGCGATACCTACCGCGATTGAACCCAAAATGTAAGTGCTAGAATCCGTGTGATATATAATTAAAGATTGCAGGAATTCTTAATTATTTTGCAATTTAATCACAACTGCTAAAGTTCTAGATCAAGAAAAAAAAATGTCATACAACTCGGTGTCGTACACGATAGAAGAAGACTTGGGAAATAAGCGCTCAGAAGATGGTGGAGGTGGGCGGTTTTCCGGTCGAAAGCAGAAAGTTTGAAGACGCCACTTTCTTTAAACTAGTAAGAAGTAGTTGAAGTCGCAACTTTCTTTAAACTACTAGTAAGTAGGTAGACTAGACAAAGACATACATATATCTCGCCTATATCCTTTGTGGGGTAGGCACAGCATAAAAGGCAATTTACACCACGTCCGACAAAAGTTTGAAAACCACTCAGAAGACTGTGTATAACCATAATGACAGGTTGTCAGCCTGTCACCTAAAATTGTAATACACATCAACTCAAATCCCTCAGTCGCTACGAAACCCACGGGAAAGATATGGGGTGATGCTATTCTAAGCCGGCACCACACGGCAAATAGGAAGACACATACTAAAATACACCCCTGTCAGGTGAGCTGATTATTGAGCAGAACAAAGTATTATTATTTTATTATAAAATGTTAGCTTATTTGAATAACTTAAAAAACGATTCGTTTTACGCTTTTGTTGTATCACTACCAACTACAACATCATCATCTTCCAGCCCTTATCCCAATTACTTGGGGTCGGCGCAACACGTTTCGTTGAACACAAAATCGTGTTGCAAAAGGATTTGGCTGAATTTTACGACCGGCCGCCTACCAGACGTCAACCCTCCTTGGGAAAGCTTTTGTGGTGGATAAACCGCCACCATACGTATGGCCTTGGCTGTTTGGGTCAGGTTTATCCCTCGGTCGCCTCTTACGACCCCCACGGGAAGAGAGGGGGTGGTGCTATTCTACTCTGCCGGCACCACACCCCATACAATCAACTACAACCTACCTGCATAATGAAATCCAACAGGTACAGTCTTATTACTTACCACTTTTTGCCTATTCTCAATCGTCTTAACTCGTCGTCCGTTGATAAAACCCGTATAAATCATAGCTATGAATAGTTACTTATTGGTAGAGAGATAAATAAATGTTCCGATTAGGCACTCAGTGGGAACTTTTGACGAGGATATCCTCCCTTCAGGGTTCATTGAAAGCTATCCATCATTATGGTTTAAACGGATTAGGTAGGTGAGGTATAGTTCGGTAAAGTTTGTGGTGAGATAAATTGAGTTGGCCTTGTTTGTTGGCAAAACTTTAGGTTTATTAATGCAGTAGGTTAGGTAGGTACTATTGCCAGCAGATCCACCTACCCATACAAGGGACCTACTTATACTGGATTTGGTATTAATACTAAGAATTACATACATAATAAGTACTCTCGAAAAACATAACCCTCCTTATTACTTACCACTTTTTGCCTATTCTCAATCGTCTTAACTCGTCGTCCGTCGATAAAACTCGTATAAATCATAGCTATGAATAGTTACCTATTGGTAGAGAGATAAATAAATGTTCCGATTAGGCACTCAGTGGGAACTTTTGACGAGGATATCCTCCCTTCAGGGTTCATTGAAAGCTATCCATCATTTAGGTAGGTGAGGTATAGTTTGGTAAAGTTTGTGGTGAGATAAATTGAGTTGGCCTTGTTTGTTGGTAAAACTATAGGTTTATTAATGCAGTAGGTTATGTGCTATTGCCTGCAAATCCACCTACCCATTCAAAAGACCTACTTATACTGCATTTCATATTAATCCTAAGAAATACATACACATAAGTACTCTCGAAAAACATAACCCTCCTTATTACCTACCACTTTTTGCCTATTTTTAATCGTCTTAACTCGTCGTCCGTTGATAAAACCCGTATAAATCATAGCTATGAATAGTTACTTATTGCTAGAGAGATAAATAAATGTTCCGATTAGGCACTCAGTGGGAACTTTTGACGAGGATATCCTCCCTTCAGGGTTCATTGAAAGCTAGCCATCATTATGGTTCAAGCGGATTAGGTAGGTGAGGTATAGTTCGGTAAAGTTTGTGGTGAGATAAATTGAGTTGGCCTTGTTTGTTGGTGAAACTTTAGGTTTATTAATGCAGTAGGTTGGGAACTATTGCCAGCAAATCCATCTAACGATTCAAGGGACCAACTTATTCTGGTTTTCATATTAATACTAAGAAATACATACATATAAGTACTCTCGAAAAACATAACCCTCCTATTACTTACCACTTTTTGTCTATTTTAATCGTCTTTACTCGTCGTCCGTTGATAAAACCCGTATAAATCATAGCTATGAATAGTTACTTATTGGTAGAGAGATAACTAAATGTTCCGATTAGGCACTCAGTGGGAACTTTTGACGAGCATATCCTCCCTTCAGGGTTCATTGAAAGCTATCCATCATTATGGTTTAAGCGGATTAGGTAGGTGAGGTATAGTTTGTGGTGAGATAAATTGAGTTGGCCTTGTTTGTTGGCAAAACTATAGGTTTACTAGCTGCCCGTCAGCGGTTTCACTCGCTGCAACCTATTATTCCGCGGGAAGAAAGCATTACTCGCCAAGAGATGTCGCTGTTAGTTTTCGGCAAAAACGTTTAAAACGCGAATCGGCTCGGTCACGCCACCTTTGCAAAAATATTGGAATATGCGTGATCCCGTAGGAATAAGACATTTTCCCGTGGTAAGAAGTAGCCTATGTGTTATTCTAGATACTCTTCTATATTTGTGCAAAATTTCATGTCAATCTAACCAGCCGTTTTAGCGTGATGTCGTAACAAACACACACACAAACATCCGCCTTTATAATTTTAGTAGGACTATGTGTTATTCTAGATACTCTTCTATATTTGTGCAAAATTTCATGTCAATCTAACCAGCCGTTTTAGCGTGATGTCGTAACAAACACACACACAAACATCCGCCTTTATAATTTTAGTAGGATTAATGCAGTAGGTTAGGAACTATTGCCGGCAAATCCACCTACCCATTCAAAGGACCTACTTATACTGGATTTCTTATACTGGATTTCGTATTAATACTAAGAAATACATACATATAAGTACTCTCGAAAAACATAACCCTCCTTATTATTTACCACTTTTTGCCTATTATTAATCGTCTTAACTCGTCGTCCGTTGATAAAACCCGTATAAATCACTATGAATAGTTACTTATTGGTAGAGAGATAAATAAATGTTCCGATTAGGCACTCAGTGGGAACTTTTGACGAGGATATCCTCCCTTCAGGGTTCATTGAAAGCTAGCCATCATTATGGTTCAAGCGGATTAGGTAGGTGAGGTATAGTTCGGTAGCATAGTGCATATTCTTCGCCCAACTGACACGCACGCCAAACCTCACCCCGGGCATCTACAACATCACAGAGCTGATGTGTATGCCCGGCGTGAAGATCGAGGGATGGCGTGGAAAGCAGGGAGCACCGCAGTGTCATCGTTGCCAGCAGTTCCGGCACAGCAGCAGGCACTGCCACCGCAAGCTGGCGTGCGTTATCTGCGGCGGTGAACACCCCGCCCGGGACTGCAGAAGACCCCGTGAGGAGCCGGCCACATGCTCCAACTGTGGCGGCGCGCATCCGGCCAACAGCATCAACTGCCCCGTACTACGCCGTGAAGTACGGAACAGGCGTGCAGGCACAGCGCCCCTCACCAAACCCGTCGAGCCGAAGAGGACGGAGGCGGCACCGCAGGGAGAGACCAACGCGGCAGGATCTCTCATGGCGGCCGCCAACGGCCCCGACGGACCGACGAAGAAGCGGAAGCCGAGGAGGCGGAGGAGGCGAGCATCGCCCCCGCCCCCCCAGGACGTGGAAGCACCGGGCCAGCCACGTCAAGAGCCACCCACGGGTCCGTTGGATGTGGTCGGCACCCCTCAGGGTATACCTCAGGGGGAGAAGCCGGAGCACCAACGGGCTCCAAGACAACAGAGCACAAGAGCAGCCGTCCTAGAAGAGGACAGAAAGGTCCTGATCAGTGCAATCAGGACCCTCACTGAGGTCCAGGTCGCGCTTCGCACGGGGGCGGACGCGACCTCTATCGTCGAAAAGAGCCTCCAGCACCTGATCTCGTCATACGGCGGGGTCATGGCCGCCAGGGGCGAACTGGAGGCTCTAGGACCCAGATAGGCTGCTCAGGGTGGTGCTGTCCAGCACAGCCTGACGTGGCCATATTCTGTCCACATCCACTACTCCACGTCGAGTAGTTAGGATTGTGGGCACAATCCCAGAGATGCCCGGCCACCGCCGCTTACTGGATACGACCGCTGCCTCGGGACCCCTCGCGAGGAGGATGAGGCAGCCAACCACCGGATTTGACCCACCAGATGTAGCGAGCCGCCGCTGGCTGACGGGCACTAGCTGGGCCTCCCCCAATGGGGAATCACCTGGCTGGTTCGACCTCGCCGCGGCGTGAAGTTTTCCCTGGATTACTGGACTGGACAACCACGTCGCTCACTAGAGCGACCCCCCATCGCCCCGCCTGTCGTTGCAGGCGGCGCTTGATACAACGTTGGAGTGGCCGTTGCCACGTGAACGTTTCCCCGCCGGCCGCAAGCGGCCGACGAGAAAGCTATCCATAATTATGGTTTAAGCGGATTAGGTAGGCGAGGTATAGTTTGGTAAAGTTTGTGGTGAGATAAATTGAGTTGGCCTTGTTTGTTGGCAAAACTATAGGTTTATTAATGCAGTAGGTTAGGATAGGTACTATTACCAGCAAATCCGCCTACCTATTCTAGGGTAAGGGTTGGTTTATACTACTTATAGAGACTGCGGACTTTGCGACGCTTGAAACCGTTTTCATTATAAAAAGGATTAAACAAAAAAGACGCCGTCTACACATGTGAGATTCGCATCGCATCAATAGCGGCCTACGATCACTCGTCTGACAGATGTCATCTTACGTCTTACGTCGCGCGTCTCATCTATAAAGATATCCCCTTGTATGGAAACAGTTTCAAGCGTCGCACGTCTCCGTCTTATGTTTCGCCTGTGGAGTTAGCGCCTAAGCTCACTACATGAATCTCTGATCTGTAGGCCTAACATGCCAGGCAAGACATATATCACTTATCGAATGATAAAATTTATCGATTTCGATAAATTTATCGTGGATTGTAACATGCGCGCCAAGAGAGACAAGTTTATCGCAGTTTCTCGTCCTTATCACCTCGATATGTCAAATGAGTTTTGAAAAACCACCCATACACAAATTGAACGAATGAAACAAAAATTGAACGAATGAAACAAAAATTGAACGAATGAAAAACACAGTCGTTCTCTTTCACAACTATGAGTATTGAAAGGGATAGACTGTTTTCTTTTTTAAAGAGATTGCCGAAGTATTTTATTTTGCAAAGGGCCCTTTTTATTAAAATTTTTTTTTTACTTAGCCTGTTCAGTGTCCCAGTGCAGGGCAAAGGCAAACTAAAATTAAATATGTATAATTAAACTGGTTAAATTGGATGTAGCTTCGGCTACGGAGTCGTCAGGCGAGATACAGAGTGGGCTGCCTCAGACTCTATGAAGGCGTCGGACGCTATATGGGACAAGCTACAATAAAAGGGTCAGCGGCGAGCACTACGGGGGCGTCGGACGCTATGGATGGTGAGGGGGGGGGAGGTAGCGTCGGACGCTATGAAAGGTGAGGGGTAGTGTTGGACGCTACGGAGGCGTCGGACGTCATAGACAGTGGGGTGTAGCGTCGGTAACCCTGAAAGGAGTGGGGAAGCGTCGGACGCCCTGGAAAGAGGTGGGTAGCGGACGCCCTGGGGAGCGGGGGATAGCGTCGGACACTCTGGAGAATGGGGGGTAGACCCTGGATGGCGGCAGGTAACGTTGGTCACCCTGGAGGATGGGGGGTTGCCTCGGACGCCCTGAAAAACAGGCGGTAGCGTCGGACGCAACGGAGGTGACAGATGCTGTGGAGGTGTCGGAAGCTATGAAAACATCGTACGCTTTAAAGGATGGGGAGTATTATCAAACATAATTGATGCTTCAGGCACTATGGAGGCGTTGGACGCTATCGAGAATGGTTGGTATCGTCGGACTTTATGAAGGCGTTGGACGCTACGTAAGACAAGGTAAGTCGTGGGATGATTGTGTATCAAACAGGGGACTGATTTTCGGTTTGCTTATCAAAATTCATTTTTCAATAAGAGTACGAAAATACAGCTATTTTTGCTCTACGACGCTCCGTTTTCGAGATAATTGCACTTTTAGTTTGCATTCGTTTTTTATATAAGAAATCGTTACTTTATTGAGATATGATGCTACAGAGGCGTAGGACGCTACGGAGGCGTTGGACGTTATGCACGTGTTGGACGATACGGAGGCGTCAGACGCTACGGAGGCGACAGACGCTATGGAAACGTCGGACTTTATGGAAACATTGAACGCTTTAGATGATCGGGGGTTTTATCAGACGCTTTTAGGCACTATGGAGGCGTCGGACGCTATGAAGGCGTTGGACGCTATGTGAGACAGGGTAAGTCGTGGGATGATTGTGTTCCGAATAAGGGACTGATTTTAGGTTTAAGATAATCAAACAAAAAAGTTTCAATAAGAGTACGAAAATAGAGCTAGTTTTGCTCTACGACGCTCCGTTTTCGAGATAATTGCACTTTTAGTTTGCATTCGTTTTTTATATTAGAAATCGTTACTTTGTTGAGATATGATGCTATGCAGGCGTTGGACGCTACGGAGGCGTTGGACTTTATGGACGTGTCGGACGATACGGAGGCGTCGGACGCTACGGAGGCGACAGACGCTATGGAAACGTCGGACTTTTTGGAAACATTGAACGCTGTAGATGATCGTTTGTATGATAATCTTAAAAAACAAATCAGGCCCATATTCGGTTTACAATCATCCCATGACTTACCCTGTCTCACATAGCGTCGAACGCCATCATAGCCTCTAATGTCTTCATAGCGCTCGACGACTCTATACCACCTGACGCCTCCATAGCGTCTCTACAGAGTTCAATACTCCCAATCCTCTACAGAGTTCAATCTCTCTATAAAGACTGACGTTTCCATAGCGTCCATCGCCTCCGTAGCGTCCGACGCCTCCGTATCGTCCGATACGTCCATAACTTCCAACGCCTCCGTAGCGTCCAACGACTGCGTAGCATCATATCTCAATAAAGTAACGATTTCTAATATAAAAAACGAATGCAAACTAAAAGTGCAATTATCTCGAAAACGGAGCGTCGTAGAGCAAAAATAGCTCTATTTTTGTACTCTTATTTGTTTGGTTATCTTAAACCTAAAACAGTCCCTTATTCGGAACACAATCATCCCACGACTTACCCTGTCTCACATAGCGTCCAACGCCTTCATAGCGTCCGACGCCTCCATAGTGGCTAAAGCCTCCATAGCGTCTGATAAAACCCCCGATCATCTACAGCCATAAAGTCCGACGTTTCCATAGCGTCTGTCGCCTCCGTAGCGTCCGACGCCTCCGTATCGTCCGACACGTGCATAACGTCCAACGCCTTCGTAGCGTCCTACGCCTCTGTAGCATCATATCTCAATAAAGTAACGGTTTCTAATATATAAAACGAATGCAAACTAAAAGTGCAATTATCTCGAAAACGGAGCGTCATAGAGCAAAAATGGCTGTTTTTTCGTACTCTTATTGAAAAATGAATTTTGATAAGCTTAAACCGAAAATCAGTCCCCTGTTTGATACACAATCATCCCACGACTTACCTTGTCTTACGTAGCGTCCAACGCCTTCATAAAGTCCGACGTTACCAACCATTCTCGATAGCGTCCAACGCCTCCATAGTGCCTGAAGCATCAATTATGTTTGATAATACTCCCCATCCTTTAAAGCGTACGATATTTTCATAGCGTCCGACGCCTCCATAGCATCCGTCACCTCCGTTGCGTCCGACGCTACCCCCTGCTTTTCAGGGTGTCCGAGGCAACCTCCCATCCTCCAGGGTGACCAAAGTTACCTGCCGCCATCAAGGGTCTACCCCCCATTCTCCAGGGTGTCCGACGCTATCCCCCGCTCCCCAGGGCGTCCGGCATCTGAAGCTAGCCCCCAAATTTCACAGCGTCCTTCACTATCTCCACCACTCATAGCATGTGTCCAACACTACAGCTTACCCTCTATAGTGTCCGACGCCTCCGTAGCGTCCGACGCTACACTCAGTTTAGCCGGTTAAATCGTAATTAAATCAATAAAATACGGCACCGCCATTTTATCCTTTGCTATCGTTGACTCGAAAGATGGACGATAAAATTCGAGTAATTTAACTCATTAAAAAAATAAAATTCGATAACAAATGGCGCGCATGTTACGACTTGTCGATAAATTTTAAAATTGTCGATTTTTGACAAAGCGACGTGATAAGTAAGTGCGCGCATGTTACCGACAGTGGATAAATGATATATGTCGTCGAATCACGATAAACGGGCGTGATAAAATTTTATCGTGCCTGGCATGTTAGGCCTACATGACAGGACAAAGGAAAGAGAATTTGTCTAGATTTTGTCCCGCAGAATTCTAGTTTAGATAAGAACGGTGCACAAAAAGATCTGAGCTTAGATTGTAGATTGTAAGCTGAGCTGCTGCTTTTTCTAGTTCACTTTCGAAATAATTTTAAACTCTGCTCGTTTAGAAAAAATAGGAGAGAGGTGTGGTGTTTGTTTTATCAAACAAGTAAGGGATAGTTCTCAAAAAATTGGCCGCAACATTTCAGTTTTGCGTGTTTTTAAAAAGTTCGTGTTTTCACGAAAATAAAAATCTTGCTAGCTAGATTAATGGTTCTTTATTACATATTTAGTGGAGGGAAGCATTTTTTTGCATTACTTTAGGAAATATGGGCAATCTAAATTACGAGGGCGGCAGGTGAACGACAATGTCGCCAGGTTAACGACAATAGGTGCAGGTTAACGACATTTTAGTACAAATTTACTAAGTAACGTCAGCAAGTTAACGACAAAGGGTACGGGCTGTAATTTCTCAGCAATAAAAACACAAAATACATAATCATTTAGCAACTTAAATTCGTACAGCACACATATGAACATTTTTGCACTTCAAATAAATCAAACTTTTAATAAATATAATACAGTATCTCTATGAGTAATTCAATGTTTTTTAGAAAAATCTTGCTTAAATTATTGTTTAATAAATTTAGGACTACTTTTATCAAATTAGTTAAGTATGAAGCAATGAATTAGATCATTTTTTAAATATTATTATTTACGCATTTGTATGAGAATTGTCGCTAACCTGCTATTTTGGTCGTTCACCTGCATTTTTGAGACAGGTGAACGACCGTCAGGTGAACGACTAAATAGCAGTTATTTCGTCATCACAGGAAAACCATTTTGTATAGGGATTGCTCACTTAGACACATTAAAGCAAACACCAGTTTACACATTGTAACTTGAAATGAGTGCAACGGGTAGCATAGTTTTTTACATAAAAGAGGCATAAAAACGACTACGTACCCGTTACAAACTCCAGAATCCAATATACAACGTGTTACAAAACAACCAATAAAGCTGAAAAGGGGTTGAGGGGTCAGTTGAAAAGAGTGTATAGACATGGTAATTATAACCGTAGCTGCATGTTGGAAAATCAACAATACTTATTAATTTTAATAAAATTTAATAATTGTTTCCCAGCACTATTATTACAAATTTCGAGTTCATTACACTTACCAGGACCTATTTCTCGCCACCTCCTAACCCCGCCCATTCGCAAACAAAACAATACCACCTCCTTTACTTAGGTACCAGGAGTCATTTCCGAATTTTCACTTCAATGTACCTAAGTTAAAAGCAGGACACACCGCCGCCTCCGTTTGCGTGACGTGCACGTCATCACGCGCGTAACTATGAAATTGTAATGCATGGGACTGTGTGGGACATGGCATGGCACAGCGCGATACCAACGCGCCGCCGCGCGTAATGACATACACGCATAGGTACCTACGCAGGCAATGTGCCGCATCTCATACATCACGCATACGGCCTTTATTCCTCAACATTTGTCTTATTGTGAGAAAAGAAAACATTAGTACCTAACTTGTCCTAGGTACTAAGAAGCATAAGTTAGGTACCTACTGATAGAACAAGGAAAAAGTAGAAAATTAAGCTTAAAACTTACCTCTCTTTAGTTATCTCTCTTCGTATGGGACACCAAGTCGTCCAGCGACCCGGTGAACCCTGGCGTTCATTTTTCACTTAACCCCGGTTGGAGTGCTGTGGCCAGCCCCCCTAAGTGCACCCCAACCAATCCTTCAGTTCATTTAAAAACAAAAATTATTCACAAAAATGGTTCAAACACTTGACCACCTTGTTCATTGCACAGTCTGGACCGTCGTGCTATGGCCTGAGTGGCATTTCGTATCATTGTTGGTGTTATTGTGGCAAACACGGACCTCACCCTTTGCTCCATTTCTTCAACTGTTGGGCAATCGGTAGCATACACTTTGTCTTTTACGTAACCCCACAAAAAGAAGTCCAAAGGGGTCAAATCTGGAGACCGAGCAGGCCATGGAATCGGTCCTCCCCTGCCGATCCATCCTCGCGGGAAGCGGGTGTTTAGGTATTCTCGTACCTCACGAGCGAAATGTGCTGGCGCTCCGTCATGTTGAAATACCATGTTCACCTGGTTGTCAAAATACGCCTGCTCAATAACCGGAAAGTCATCCACCGCGTCTTCAAATTCCGTCTGCAAAAATGTTAAATAATTTGGACCATTCAGACGCGCGGGTAAAATAACAGGTCCGATCACATGCCCGTCGTAAATGCCAGCCCATACATTTAACCTCCATTGGTGCTGAAACCTGCTCGGCCGCGAGGCATGAGGGTTCTCTCTTGCCCAAACATGCTCATTGTGGATGTTAGAAATTCCCCACCTGGTGAATGTCGCCTCATCTGACCAAAGAACGCGGTTCGCGTAACCCGGGTTTTCTTGTATCTGCCTGAGGTACCACTGACAGAACAGTTGGTAATAGCGCTTGCGTTTTACGGAGGTGGTATGGGTGTTGACCGTCATCACGAAGAATTCGCCAAACTGATACGTGGTTCATGCCGAAAACTGCTGCGGCTCGCCTCGTGCTAGTGGCCGGGTTCTCCTGGAAGTGTTCCAGTACCGCATCCACCTGTCTGGGATCGGCAGTTCCTGGGCGTCCCCCAGTACGTCGTGGGTGAACGCTTCCAGTAGAACGAAAGCGTAAGCTGGTGTCCAGAAAGCACTGGTAAGATGGAAGCCGTCGCCGTTCATCTAGTGGTCTTCCGTCCACATATCTTTGCCGGTACAGCATACGAGCTTGATGTACGTTTCCATCTTCATGTCCTACACACATGATCATATCATAATACTCAACGTTTGAGTAACTAGCCATTTTCACAAAAAGAAAGCAACAGGATCCGAAAATCAACAAATCAATACGCGCGCGGAAACTTGATTGATCGACTAATTAAATCACAAAGGAAAGCCGCCAAAAGGGGGCGTGGCTCGGCGGCACCTTTGCAATACCGCCGCACAGTGGGCAGAAAATCCGCTATCACTGACATTTTCATTCGATTTTTAATTTGTTTTTATTATGTCCTTTGGAAGACTATGTACATGTTTAAAAACAAAAACATTGCTGGATAGAAGTGAGCGAAACCTTTCACGCTACAAAAGGGCGATGTGCTTGAACATGCATACGCATCGCAAGCGAAGCGAACTTGACTGTTGATGCTACAAATTGACGAGGACCATAAACACTAGACGCGTCCGTAAAACACGCGTAACGCGAGCGAAGCGAGCTCGTCTTTTCACATCATAAAATTGAAGGGGCGAGAAACCTAAACACTAGCTGCGACATTAAAACAGACAAAAACCAACACACACGTAACGAAAGCGAAGCGAGCTAGACTTTTCACACTACAAACGCTACTGTAAAACAGACAGACAGACACGTACACTTATCGCGCGCGAGCGAAGCGAGCAGGAGAGGGAAATCACCGAGAGGAGACGCAAGGCAGCGTCCCTCAAGGTGATTTCACTTTTATCCAGCAATGTTTATGTTTTTTAATCGTGTACTAAGTCACGCAAAACACATTCAACCAAAAAAAAAACACTTAAAATAATCAAATGAAAATGTCTATGAAAGCAGATTTTTTGCCCACTGTGCACGGGGCGCAAACGCCGCTGCTTCGCTATTGGTCAATCCCTGTAGTCAACCCCTTTGTTTAGTTCAATACACCACCTCCGTCGCACTTCTGTTTGCCTAGTACCAGATCGCCGGTAATCGATATTTTTCTAATGTCTAGTGGTCTGAGCGCTTGCTTCAAGACCCCGAGGACCCGGGTTTGATGATTCCCGGGGGATCATAAAAAAAGTCTCTGTTATTATTTTAGTTTCAATGAATTCGTTACCAGTTGGATTAGGACATTGTAGGCGGAAACACTGAAAGATGGCTCAGTGCTTCGGAAGGCACGTTGAACTTCGGTCCCGTTTGCGGTCGCTTCTTCGTAACGCAGTCATGTCAGAGGTAGGTATTCTAGTAGGCGGGGGTAACGCTGACACCAGGGTTTATGTTTAACGGGTCGTGCGTCGACTCGGTGTCCCAGGGTTCCGGGTTCGATTCGCGATGGATAACTCAAAAAGTTGATATTGACAATAATTAATTCCCAGTCTGGTTAGGTACTTCCTGTATGGGCCCAAGGACTATGGGGCGGGGCAAAGGTCAACGCGGCGGCGGCGGCGCCTTTGAGTACCTGTGCGCCCGCGCAATCAATAGGGGTGCCACCCACCTGCGGCTTTTCCATTGGTCAACATATTTTGCAATTTTTAGGGTTCGATTGTTAAATGATAACTGTAGTTTAATACATTTTCGTCACACTTCTGTTCGCCTGGTAAAGTGGTCTGAGCGCTTGCTCAGGATCCGTACGAAAAGTTGATTTTAAGCCCTGATTGTCTCAAAAAGATACGTGTAAGCACGTTAAGTTAAGCTTTGGGTAACGCATCACTTAAACGGCGGCGGTCGATATCGTTACTCAACCATGTCAGAGGCCTACTACTTAGTAATTTAGTAGGCGTTTAAAAATCTCTGACACCAGGGTTTATCGGGTCGTTAGACGACTTGGTGCCCCACGCGTTTTTTCTTCTGTCGTAGTAGTAGCTGTCCATGGTTATGTACTGTAAGACATGGTTGTGTAACGAGCGCCGTCTAAGTAAGGCAGCAAACTGGATTGGCGGCTTAACGTGCCCTCCGAAGCACGGAATCATCTTTCTTTTCGGACAATCAGTTGGTTCAGCCTGCAGTGTCTTAGCTAGACTGGGAACGGATTTACAAAGTGATAAATATCAACATGCAAATGCCGTGTGATGCCGGCCTAGAATAGCATCACCCCAATTCTACCCGTGGGTGTCGTAAAAAGCGACTAAGGGATAATTATTCAGGGAATGGGCAGCAGCGTTCCTTGTGAGTTAAACATCTTGCACTGCGCTCACCAATCCGCCTGCCAAGCGTGGTGAGTATGGCAATACCCCCCAATACGGGGGAGGCCCATGTCCAGCAGTGGACTGTTGTGGCTGTAAAGGTAAATATCAACATTGTGAGTGCCCCATCGAGAATCGAACCCTCAACGCAGCGGGCTACTTACCACTGGGCTACATCCGTCTTCGGTATTAGTAAACAAGTACCAAGTGAGTGGTGCAACTGGTGCACGGCTTTAGCTAAACTCCAATTTTTTCATTGAAATTAAATGCGAACCCTTAACTGATAGCAACTGTTAATACCTTTGCATTCCCGGTATTCAACAAGTGCCCATGGGCATGGCGAGCGCAGTGTAAGACAGTGTCGCAGGAAACACTGTTGCGCTGCTCAATCCCTAGGTTAGGTAATTCCTTAGTTGCGTTTACACGGATACACGTAGGGTGGTGATGCTATTCTAAGCCACGCCACCGCACAGCATAGTGTGGGCTGGTCTGCGCTCGCTCGCCCAACGTGATTCCAACGAAATTATCTTGCACTGCGCTCACGATACCAAATTGCTACAGTGTGGCAAAGTTCTGGAGGTAGTTTATCTTACCTTAACAACCACAACAGTCCGCTGGACATACTCACCACGCTTGATAGGCGGATTGGCGAGCGCAGTACAAGATGATTATCCCTTAGCCACTTTTTACGCTACGACACCCACGCAAGGGTAGAATTGGGGTGGTGGTGGTGCTTTTCATCACATCACATGGCAACAACGGGAGTCATACGAAATAAAGTACGAAATCACGCACGGAACCCACACCAAATTATGTCAATTTATTTTGGGCGTGGCGTAAAAAATGGCGCGAAACTGTCGTCCTGGTAATTTTAAGAATAAAAGCAAAGATTAAAAGCAGTAGATAAGTCATTAGGTAAGTTCAGAATTAACCAACCATCACGACGTGACTGTGTTTTTGACTGTTGCTATTCTGCTAAATTGAGTAGGTAGAACCATTATTATTTTTTAAAGTATGTGAATTAAAATGAAAATTAATACAATTAACTTGACGTAGATTTAAAATTTCTTGATAAACAAATAATTTTAATACATTTAATAAAACTATTTTCATTAAAAGTTATCTCTGTCAAACAGTTAAGAAGTCTCATTAAAAGTAATCGGATTTATGGAGATGTAGGTAAAAGCTTTACTCATACTACCAGTCTGAAATTTCATAGTCTATGGACAAGGCCGACTATCTGAGGTGCATGCCCTGATCAGCTGACCACTAGTGATGGGAAAATTCAATTATTGCATTTTAATAAAGAAAATCTTTTTTTTGGTTAGTTTTGTAACACCTTGTATAGCTCGCCTTTTCTCCGGAAACTGAACAATTGACAAGGCCTTCTCTCAGCAGATGTTTGCGAGTGAATGGCTGGTTCGAATGCTGCAGAGTGAGGCGGGAGAGGTGAAGTGGTACCCGCGGTACGACTGTGTTTTTACATTTGCAGATTAACGACAAAAATTTTCGTACAAAACTTTAAATTGTATTTTATGTTATGAATAATGAATATTTGGTTATTATATTGAGTGATTCTACTCTTATGGATATACGTAAATAAAAACGGTGGGTAGAATATTTTATTTTTACGCATAAATATATTTTTTTAATGCTTAAACTTGAGCACATCGTGTAAAGACACGCAGGTTAGCGACCAAATATACATAAAAATCAGTTTAAAAGTATGTAATATACCTTGAGTGATATTATATACACATGGCCTTTGTGCAAGACCTGTGTTTAAAAACTAATATGGCAAAAGTTATCAGCTGGGTGCATAAATAAAAAAAATATCCGACGTAAACTGATGCACAGGTTGTGCGGCCAATTTTTTGAGAAACGGCCTAAGATGCTTGTAGGTTAGTTTATGTACAAACACAATTTTTTTCGTTAATTTATAATTTAATCAGGACTGTAATTAGGATAAAGAATATCAAGGTAGGTATCTATCAGTGGCGAAGGCTCCATACATTACTGATTTCCATCGGCTTCCCTTTCAGAAATGTACAAATCCATACTGTCATGTCAATTTACTCTCATTCAGTATTTTTTTTAGGTCCGGCCTGTCTTCGTTAAAATATTACCCTTCGCCACTGCTATCTATCTAATACTTCGTTCTAATACGTCGTCTATGTCTTACTAGTATAACGGTAATTTTATCGGTAGGTAAGCCATCTACTTTAAAGAAATATACAGGGAGTAACGGAAAGGGTATAACAAGCCGAAAGGAGGTCAAGGTACTCATGAAACTGAACAACTTTCCCCATGGAACATGGGTCGAAATATGAAAAAAAAATTTGGACCTCCCATACAAAATCGCCGATCAGCTAATTAATTTACTATGGGAGGTCCAAATTTTTTTTTCATATTTCGACCCATGTTCCATGGGGAAAGTTGTTCAGTTTCATGAGTACCTTGACCTCCTTTCGGCTTGTTATACCCTTTCCGTTACTCCCGGTATTTAGTTAGACGTCTATTTTCTCTCAACATTGTTCAAATATTGAGTTCCATTAATAGCGGTATCGAAAGACGCTAGGTGCGACTATGCTAAATCGTAGCAATAGGAACTTACAAGACTGACTGACATTGACATAATGCCATCCAATCACAGGGAAATGGTGCAATGGGGACGAAAACTATAAGCTTATTGCAGGTGGCATTAGACGCAACTGCTTCTAAATGACGTACCTCATGGCAACCAATAAAAAAACTAAAGCTACTCGTAAGTAGTCAAGTAACAAAAAATCTATATGAACGAAGCTAGTGGATCATAATTTCGCCACCTCGGGTAGAGCATGCCGTGGGTTCGAATCCCGCTACGCGGCGTGAATTTTTTCCACTTGGTTCTTTTGTATTAAAAATAATACCAATATCTAGTGTTTGATAAATGAACTCCAAGTATTTGAAATTACTATCTTGTGGAAAATTTCTACAAAATAGTAAAAGCATTCAGAAAGCTAAACTTTGATAATTACCTACACATTTTCGACCAATTATAGAAAAAAAGGCATAGGCGAGAGTGGCGCGAATACTTCTCCAGAATGATACCTCATTGGCACAGTAAAAAGTTGCCAAACTATTTAGCTCCCACTTTTCCTAATCATTGCACCATATCTCGAACACTACCAATTTGCTGCACCAAACGTTTCGTTGATACCTGGCAACATTTGCGTCTGCCGCAGTGCCGTGTCGTCTACTGCCAGTTTGAACCTTTACAACTAATGAACTATTTATAGCCTGAAGTGCATTTTAAAGTGCTTTTACTTTGTTTGCTACTAGCTTAAATAGAATGAGAACTTAAACTGATGCTATTCTTGTTCAAAAAAAGGAGGAGCACCTGATTTCAGAGGTAGGCATAGGAAAGTATAGTATCCGCACTACGTCTGTACCTTATCTACCATTACAACGCGACAGATAACGCTGTAGCTGTGGCTGAGTAATGGTCAAAACATAATATACCAGGAGTAACAGAAAGGATATAACTAGCCGAGGAGGTCAAGGTACTCATGAAACTGAACAACTTTTCGCATAGCCATTGCTGATAAGAAATATGATAATATATAAAAAATATATCGTCCCATAAAAAATCGTCAATCTGCTGATTGATTTATTACGTTGCAATTTTAACTCATGTTCCATGGGGAAAGTTGTTCAGTTCCATGAGTACTTTAACCTCCTTTCGGCTTGTTATATCCTTTTTGTTACTACCGCTATAACTTAAACCAGTCGACACGAAAAAATAAGGAGAAGAAGAAGAAGACGATATCCGTATACTGTGGGTGGGTGGAGTCCGAAAACACCTAGGCTTACCTACAGGAGTTTCTTAGTCAGTTAGTCTTAGTCACTGTTCGATGCAAACTACTAGCTGAAATATTTTAGGTACGTTTCTAATCATAATCAACATCACTGATAGACTCTCTGGTACATATAAATATTATTCTTTCTACCCATCTTACACTTACAATTTATTATGACAAAATATTATTTCTGTATAACTGGTCGTAAATAATCTTAGACGCTACGCTGATGTTTATAGGTGTAGTGATGTGTGTAAAAATTAATGCCACACTCAGGCCCGGTTTGCCACAGTCAAGGCACGTTCCGAAATTTTTATTCATACCATAAGTCCATCAGGTCAATCCACCAAAAAATCCATTGTTTTTTTACAGTTAAAACATGCACACACGCAAGTAGATTTTAGGGTAGATTATGAGTAAGATTATAAAAATAATACATCAGTGAAGAAAACGACAGCCGATGTGGCGCAGTGGTTAGTATGCCTGCCTGCCACGCAAGGTTCCGGTTCAATTCGGAGGTCACTCACAAAGTTGATATGTAAGATGGTTCCGTGCTTCGGATGGGCACGTTAAGCCGTCGGTCCCGGTTGCTGTCTATGATGGCGGTCGTTACACAACCATGTCAGAGGCCTGCTACTTGCAGTAGGCGGTTGAAAAACTCTGACACCAGGGTTCATCGGGTCGTTGAACGACTCGGTGTCCCACACGAAAAAGAAAGAATAAGTGAAGAAATGAGACTATGGCAAACCGGGCCATACACAAATGTCACTGCGGATTGTGGGACTTGGGACTTTGCCAAGAAGCGTGAGTCAAAGCATCGCTATTAGATATCGTGTTCGAAACATATAGAACGAAACGAAACAAAAGTAGGTAATTTGTGTGACTGTACTTTAAACGCGAACCTACCTGAGGTTCTGTGGAACTGACACTAAGATTTAAATAAATAAATGAGTGACGAAACGGGATTCATTTCTATGCGTGACCGACCGGGATAGTGACAAACCGGACCAAACTGAAATGTCACTGCGGAGTGTGGGACTTGGAACGACGCAGAGAAGCGTGAGTCAAAGCATCGTTATAATCATGTCGGGTAAGTAAAGAACGGTACAAATAAAAGTTATTTGTCTGACTGTACCTTAAAAACCTTAGGTAGATTATGACGAACCGGGAGTAAAACTATTAAAAATACTACATCAGTGACGAAACGGGACTACGCCAAACCGGGCCAAACTCAAATGTCACTGCGGAGTGTAAGACTTGGGACGTTGCCAAGAAGTGTGAGTCAAAGCATCGTTATAATCGTGTCGGGTAGGTCATTGGTCTTTCCGAATCAATAAATATTATCAAATAAGGAGAAATATTGTGTGTAGGTAGGCACGCTGGGGAAATTTATTGTAATGTTTGCATTGGGTCGCTGCTGTATATTGCTTTACCTGCTGGAACTCAATATTTGAACAATGTTGAGAGAAAATAGACGTCTAACTAAATACCGGGAGTAACGGAAAGGGTATAACAAGCCGAAAGGAGGTCAAGGTACTCATGAAACTGAACAACTTTCCCCATGGAACATGGGTCGAAATATGAAAAAAAAATTTGGACCTCCCATAGTAAATTAATTAGCTGATCGGCGATTTTGTATGGGAGGTCCAAATTTTTTTTTCATATTTCGACCCATGTTCCATGGGGAAAGTTGTTCAGTTTCATGAGTACCTTGACCTCCTTTCGGCTTGTTATACCCTTTCCGTTACTCCCGGTATTTAGTTAGACGTCTATTTTCTCTCAACATTGTTCAAATATTGAGTTCCAGCAGGTAAAGCAATATACAGCAGCGACCCAATGCAAACATTACAATAAATTTCCCCAGCGTGCCTACCTACACACAATATTTCTCCTTATTTGATAATATTTATTGATTCGGAAAGACCAATGACCTACCCGACACGATTATAACGATGCTTTGACTCACACTTCTTGGCAACGTCCCAAGTCTTACACTCCGCAGTGACATTTGAGTTTGGCCCGGTTTGGCGTAGTCCCGTTTCGTCACTGATGTAGTATTTTTAATAGTTTTACTCCCGGTTCGTCATAATCTACCTAAGGTTTTTAAGGTACAGTCAGACAAATAACTTTTATTTGTACCGTTCTTTACTTACCCGACATGATTATAACGATGCTTTGACTCACGCTTCTCTGCGTCGTTCCAAGTCCCACACTCCGCAGTGACATTTCAGTTTGGTCCGGTTTGTCACTATCCCGGTCGGTCACGCATAGAAATGAATCCCGTTTCGTCACTCATTTATTTATTTAAATCTTAGTGTCAGTTCCACAGAACCTCAGGTAGGTTCGCGTTTAAAGTACAGTCACACAAATTACCTACTTTTGTTTCGTTTCGTTCTATATGTTTCGAACACGATATCTAATAGCGATGCTTTGACTCACGCTTCTTGGCAAAGTCCCAAGTCCCACAATCCGCAGTGACATTTGTGTATGGCCCGGTTTGCCATAGTCTCATTTCTTCACTTATTCTTTCTTTTTCGTGTGGGACACCGAGTCGTTCAACGACCCGATGAACCCTGGTGTCAGAGTTTTTCAACCGCCTACTGCAAGTAGCAGGCCTCTGACATGGTTGTGTAACGACCGCCATCATAGACAGCAACCGGGACCGACGGCTTAACGTGCCCATCCGAAGCACGGAACCATCTTACATATCAACTTTGTGAGTGACCCCTCCGGGAATTGAACCCGGAACCTTGCGTGGCAGGCAGGCATACTAACCACTGCGCCACATCGGCTGTCGTTTTCTTCACTGATGTATTATTTTTATAATCTTACTCATAATCTACCCTAAAATCTACTTGCGTGTGTGCATGTTTTAACTGTAAAAAAACAATGGATTTTTTGGTGGATTGACCTGATGGACTTATGGTATGAATAAAAATTTCGGAACGTGCCTTGACTGTGGCAAACCGGGCCTGAGTGTGGCATTAATTTTTACACACATCACTACACCTATAAACATCAGCGTAGCGTCTAAGATTATTTACGACCAGTTATACAGAAATAATATTTTGTCATAATAAATTGTAAGTGTAAGATGGGTAGAAAGAATAATATTTATATGTACCAGAGAGTCTATCAGTGATGTTGATTATGATTAGAAACGTACCTAAAATATTTCAGCTAGTAGTTTGCATCGAACAGTGACTAAGACTAACTGACTAAGAAACTCCTGTAGGTAAGCCTAGGTGTTTTCGGACTCCACCCACCCACAGTATACGGATATCGTCTTCTTCTTCTTCTCCTTATTTTTTCGTGTCGACTGGTTTAAGTATAGCGGTAGTAACAAAAGGATATAACAAGCCGAAAGGAGGTTAAAGTACTCATGGAACTGAACAACTTTCCCCATGGAACATGAGTTAAAATTGCAACGTAATAAATCAATCAGCAGATTGACGATTTTTTATGGGACGATATATTTTTTATATATTATCATATTTCTTATCAGCAATGGCTATGCGAAAAGTTGTTCAGTTTCATGAGTACCTTGACCTCCTCGGCTAGTTATATCCTTTCTGTTACTCCTGGTATATTATGTTTTGACCATTACTCAGCCACAGCTACAGCGTTATCTGTCGCGTTGTAATGGTAGATAAGGTACAGACGTAGTGCGGATACTATACTTTCCTATGCCTACCTCTGAAATCAGGTGCTCCTCCTTTTTTTGAACAAGAATAGCATCAGTTTAAGTTCTCATTCTATTTAAGCTAGTAGCAAACAAAGTAAAAGCACTTTAAAATGCACTTCAGGCTATAAATAGTTCATTAGTTGTAAAGGTTCAAACTGGCAGTAGACGACACGGCACTGCGGCAGACGCAAATGTTGCCAGGTATCAACGAAACGTTTGGTGCAGCAAATTGGTAGTGTTCGAGATATGGTGCAATGATTAGGAAAAGTGGGAGCTAAATAGTTTGGCAACTTTTTACTGTGCCAATGAGGTATCATTCTGGAGAAGTATTCGCGCCACTCTCGCCTATGCCTTTTTTTCTATAATTGGTCGAAAATGTGTAGGTAATTATCAAAGTTTAGCTTTCTGAATGCTTTTACTATTTTGTAGAAATTTTCCACAAGATAGTAATTTCAAATACTTGGAGTTCATTTATCAAACACTAGATATTGGTATTATTTTTAATACAAAAGAACCAAGTGGAAAAAATTCACGCCGCGTAGCGGGATTCGAACCCACGGCATGCTCTACCCGAGGTGGCGAAATTATGATCCACTAGCTTCGTTCATATAGATTTTTTGTTACTTGACTACTTACGAGTAGCTTTAGTTTTTTTATTGGTTGCCATGAGGTACGTCATTTAGAAGCAGTTGCGTCTAATGCCACCTGCAATAAGCTTATAGTTTTCGTCCCCATTGCACCATTTCCCTGTGATTGGATGGCATTATGTCAATGTCAGTCAGTCTTGTAAGTTCCTATTGCTACGATTTAGCATAGTCGCACCTAGCGTCTTTCGATACCGCTATTAATCTACAGTCACCCCTGTGTCAGTTTTGTATTGTCTGCATGTCTTCTGGTGCTGCCATCCTTACCAACCAGTAGTATCATCCGACTTTTGCGTCTTACTGCGTCGTATCGTCCTCTGTCAACTGATACCTTAAGTTGTTGTAGTTATTAATATCTGAGCATGGAGTACGGAGGCATACTTGATGGAATGCGATTACGCAGTGACGTCATCTTTCACTGAGCACCAATACGGAACTAAGAAGGAATAGTTGTGCAAAATACACTCAACTAAAAGTAGGATAAAAGAATTATCATTTATCATTTACTGATAGTTGGATGGATAGTCAATAGACGGTTTATCTATCTATCTATCAATGTAAAAAAAAGAAAATTGCAAGGCAATTAATTTGTATTCTTATAACAATTTTATGTCCTAGGCTTTGGTGTATTTTCAAACTAATGAAGCAATTTTTTGTGACCCCTAAGTTTAATTATCATGTCAAAAAGAATCATACAATATTATTTCGGATATTATAGGTGGTGGATTTGTAATCTAAATGTGTATTTGCTTGTCATGTAAATATGTCTCTCTTTATTACCATGTTACGGCGTAGCCTTTAAACCAAAATACTACGCAGTATGTCGAAAAGCGCTACAAGTAATCAATCAGTATTAAAGTACTTTCGGTATATCCTCTTCCTAATACCTCCGTGGAAGGGAGTACTACTCGACATCCATTAGCGATCCTGCCCCAAAGGTCAGTAGTATAGCGTAGGGCATTGTAGTAGGTATAGGTGGGATGGATACTTTTATATTTAATTATTTAGGTCGCAAGTGGGTATGGGCTGATAGGAAATTTTCCGAATTCATCTCAAAATTTAGGGTTTAATTGTAGCACAGTAATAACATTGTCGTAGGAGTATACCTACCTCATCATCATCTTCCTGCCCTTATCACAAATCATTTGGGGCCGGCGCAACATGATTTGTTAGAAAAGACAATCATGTCGCAAAAGGATTTGGCATTTTTTATGACCCGCCGCCTGCCTGACGTCAACCCTCTTTGGGAATGCTATTGTAGGTAGTATCACCGCCACCATGCGGTTGACCATAGTCGTCAGATATTCAGCCGAGGTAAAACTCTATGTCGCCTTTTTCGAAACACCCTGAGTGGATAGGGGTGGTAGTATTCTTAGCCGCTACCACAACATACCTGTTCGTCCAAAAGCTCAGGCGAAGAAATAGCAAATTATTACGTTGATTGTAATTAAGTATAAGCTTTGTTTTTCGTAGGTTTTATTTAAAAAATGCTAACTTTCCTTATTCTAGAAAGGTACACCCTGCAGGCATGTTGTATTTTCAGATTTCCTCAATGATTTTGAGTAGCTCGTGTTCCAATAATCTCTGATATTCCCAATTCAAATTGAAATGTTCTTTTTCATCCCCTCTACTAAAAAATACGCTTTGGTTGCACATAAGTGGGATTAAAGTAGGTCATTTAATCCCAAGGGATTAAAATTCATTTGAATTTGGAACACAAATATTTGCAGCCAATCAATCGAAAATTTACTACAGATGGTTTTTTCTCTGCAGCACTACCTATTATCTGCTATTTTGTTGAGTAATTTACACCTGGCATGTAGCTCATAAAAGACCTAATTCCTAGCAAAATTTGAAATTAAAAGGTAATGTGTCAAATTTAATATTTCTTTTGGCGCGATAACTGGCCGGCAATGGGCAACAACAACATAACCTCACAATTATATTGCAATAATATGAAGTGAAATGTGTGATGATAATGGTTTTGTAAATATTGGATGTTTATAACGCAATTTTTGGGATGTATTGTAAAATAATGGATAATAGCATGCAATTAGATTAAGTATTTATTGTTTTTCTCATAGAGGGGGATGAAAAGTAGTATGTATCACTCGGGTTTAAAGTTATTTATTCTCGGGCGACTTACATTGAATCCCTCGCTTCACTCACGATTCTACTTTAAAATCCCTCGCTACGCTCGGGATTTTACTCTAGAATCCCTCGTTCCGCTCATGATTCAAAATAGCGCCCTCGCTCTAAATATATCACTTTATTCCCTTGTTATAAAAACTACTATTATATCACTGTGTGTTTCTTTTTCTTTTTGTAAAATGTTGCATTCCTGTTGCAACCGTTACAATAAGGTATAAAAACACGTAGTAAGCCCTTTCTTTTTTTTTGAGAATTTTGCATAAATTTCCAGAATTCCAAAAAGCAGGCAGAATTTGATACCTACTGCGACTTTGTACTGGCTACGCCTCTACAGGTGTAGGTACAGATGTTTCGGCAGCACAGATGGCGAAAATTGAAAATTTAAAGAAAATCCTGCCTGCAGTGGAAAATTTGCACGTTTTCCAAAAACTTTGTACCTATATAAACCTTTTCTACTTGTCAATACCGTGAGTAGGCAAGGCCTAACCTCCCTTTGGTTACGGTTCTCTGGAGAACCGGTTGCATCGAATAGGGGTTTGGCAGGATTTTCAATAGCTCGATCTACGAGTATAATAATTTCTGGTATTTCTTTACAAGTAGTATTACAGTTTTCAAGAAAACTTTCTTAGACTTCTATATTTTCTTTTATTTACTTGTTTCATTATCTTTTTCCGAATGGATATTTCAATCTTTTTCGTCGGTATGACTATAGTAGCTTTAACATCAATAATTTCTGGGATTCCTTTACATATTTGTATTACAGTTTTTAAGAAAACTTTCTTAGGTTTTTATATGTTTTTTACTTAACTAACTTTGTTTTTTTTTATTATCTTCTTCCAACATCATGAGTATCGTACCACTCCTTGGTCTCCGGCACCCAGGGGAACGCACAGCACCTCGAGGGTCCGATGTAGAACGGCGGTATTTGACAACCGGCGTATATCCCCACTTTTATCCCGTCAATCGGTATTTCAATCTTTTCCGTCATTATGACTATAGTAGCTTTATCAACAATAACTTCTGGGATTCCTTTAGGTATTATAGTTTTTAAGAAAACTTCCTTAGTCTCCTATATGTCTTTTATCTACTTGTTTTTTTATCTTCTTCCAACATCATGAGTATCGTACCACTCCTTGGTCTCCGGCACCCAGGGGAACGCACAGCACCTCGAGGGTCCGATGTAGAACGGCGGTATCTGACAGCCGGCGTATATCCCCACGTTTTTCCCGTCGATCGGTATTTCGATCTTTTCCGTCGGTATGGCGCCAGTACAGTGGGAGTCGTACAAACAGGGATAGACTTTGCATCTGCCTTCTATGTGCTCTGTAAAATATGATAATATCTATTCAAAAGGGCCAAAACTGAGAGGGCTGGAGAGGTCCCTAGATTAGATAGGTAGGTATGTATGTTTAAAAGAGAAACCCGTGAATTAGTATAACATTGCCGTTTTTATAAATCACAAATACGCAATCTATTAGGCAAAAAATAGTGTAGGTAATAAAACTTTTCGTTACACTTAAAAGTGATGGATAACTCACTCCTCCATTTTCCTCTGCGCTTGAGTGTCATCTTCATTTCCAAGACATAAAAATATGAGAAATACTGCGTAATTTACGAACTTCATTTCTAATATTTGCAATTGAGTTTCATCTCGCATTTGGTAACCTGCTGACTTATTAAACCTACAGAATATATCCACCCAACCCAAGTAACATTATCTACCTATTTAAAAAAACGCGGAGAGCAATTACACACGTATCAATGCGATTCACGAGGTAGGGCTGTCTTAATTGAAATTCAAATCAATTTCTTATACAAGCAGAAGATAGATAATTCAATAAGTCAGAATTTGTAAGTTAAATACATCGTACTGTCAGCAGCAATTCAAGTTACCATTTACTAGTTCATTCAACCTTTACCTACTGGTTATCATAATAATACATAGTAAAAGTATAAAAAAACTTTCTCTGTTATGGACAGTGCTATTTCCTACTAGGTTCATGTATATTAAATTCCGGAAAAATATCTTATTCACACAGGAAAATCAGTTGCAGCCGGGTAACACCGCTGACCGGTAGTGATATTATAAGTCTGAGAATTTGTTGTCGAATCCTGTAGGTAGTGTAAGTGCAATAGCCGTGTAGCATGCTTTTTTGTATCAGTACGCTACGTACTCGGCTACGTATGCAAAATAGGTGTAGAGCTGAATACACAACACAACACATTAATGCATAGCATGAATGGATGTAGAGCGATTCACATCGCCCGCCGTTTGTTGCTGACAGCTGTCGCCACTGGCAACGTGTGTTTTGAAAGAAAGAATAACATTTTGCATGAAATGTGTTTGTGTTGGCAGGTGTATTTTTGAAGCAGTAGAAATCCGTTTTCACATGCGCTAGACTGCGAGCCGGCGAGTAATGTTTGTTATCATTCGTAATGACATGATAAATAACTTTAACTACTTTAACTCGAAATTTTTACAATACAAACGTACCTAAGGGGTTAAGAAAAATTAAACGTAAGACATTTGATGATGATTGATCCTTTAACTCCTCGAGGAGCATAGGGCCTCAACAAATTTCCTCCAGACATTTCTATTCTGGGCTTTTTCTTTAGCATCTGCCCATGTTGTTCCGGCAGATTTTAATTCGGACAGGATAGATCTTCGCCAGGTAATGGCAGGGCGGCCTTGTCTTCTTCGACCAGTCGTCGGGTTCCAGTCTAGTGCTATCCTTGATATGTTGTCCTCCGATCTTCTTAGACAGTGCCCTATCCAACTCCATTTTCTCCGAAAAATTTCATCGTTAATTGGTTTCTGCGACGTCACTTCCCAGAGTGTTTCGTTGGTTATAGTATCCGGCCAGAAGATGCGGAGGATGGTGCGGAGGAACTTATTCACACATACTTGGAGTTTATTGGATAGCACTTTTGTGACCTTCCATGTCTCGCAGCCATATAGAAGGACAGATTTAACATTGCTCTCAAAGATTCGCAGTTTGACTTTTCGTGAGATGATGTTGGATTTCCAAATCGGCGACAACTGAGCAAAAGCGCCCTTGGCTTTCTTTATTCTGCTCTCTACGTCTTCAGCGGTTCCACCTGTAGGCGTAAGGACGCTCCCTAAGTAGCAGAAAGAGGACACTTCTTTAAGTGGTTGGTCACCGACACATACAGGTCTTAGGTCTGTTGTCGCCGTTCTCATAGCCACGGTTTTTTCAAGGTTTATACGCAAACCGGTCTTATTTGATGCACTTTGTACCGCATTCACAGTCTCAGTCAAACTAGTAATATCGTTTGCTAAGAGGCATATATCGTCTGCGTAGTCAAGGTCATGCAGGTCTTCTCCATCGCGCCATTTAATGCCGTGCTTATGTAAGACATTTAAAGCAATATATTTTTTATAGACATGCCCATTATTGCCCATACATTTAATTTTTCTAAAAATAGTTACGAGAAGGAAATATGAGCAAATTGTTCTTTTCCATAGAGAATGAAAAATCCTTTTTTACAATTATTTTTCTGAAAAAATTAAAATGTAGGGGCATGCCTGTAGCAGGCCTTAATATAATAAAAAAGAATTATTGCTTTACATGCATTATTTGGAAAGAAAACAGGGGACTAGGCTTGTTCGAAAAGGCTGAAAGTTCACTCGGGTATCGTCATATCATGAACGAAATCGAGTAGTAACTTACAATTCAAGTAGTCATTTAAAGTAGAGCCAACGAAACGAGATAATTAATGTAAATAACTTTTGTATGACGCGGTGACAGTTATTACAATCTGTCCTTATCTGTCATATGGTAAAATGTCTGCTGTCTCTTTTAGATTTGTTTACACTTTTTATCTCGTCTGGTTGGCCTTACTTTAGTTAGGTGTGAAGTAATTAGAATTTCCTATGTTTGAAAAATACGCCTCTTGACATGTCATTTCATTATTAGATAAGCACAAAATTACTAGTGTATTACGTTTTTGAAGTACCTTACCTAACGACATAAGAAAATAAAATTGACTGTACTCATTCGGTAAACATAAGAAGTAATTAATTATTTTTCTTGGAATTATTTTTACATTTTCATTATACCTTGTTAAAGAACAAACAATATCCATTGTAATGTGTTACAATTTATCGAAAGGCAACCCTAGTTTTAGCAGTAAATTGTGTTTTATTATGGCAACACTGTCGTGTTGCCTTCCGGTTTGCCATCTTTGATTTCCTCGGTCGGCTGCTACAATTTATTAAATGGCAACCCTAGTTTGAGTGGTAAAATGTGTTTTCCACTGGCAACACTTATTCTGTCAGTCGGCCCTGCGATTCGATAACTTACGATCGGCCGATTCGGACGCGCCCAAGGTATCGATAGATTATTTTTGTGAACACGTGATCGAATATTGTTGAGAAGTGAAAGTGAAGAAAATAAAAGTTTCGTCGAGAATATCGTTGTTTTTCTGGTGAACGTCACAGCTTCAGAAGTGGGATCGAACAAACCTCGACGATGGGCAGAGACAATGATTCTGCTCGAAAACTGCGATCACCCTCGAGGAATGAGGGTAGCAGCCGCGCTAGCAGACGGGATTTGAAACGGCGCTCTGAAGGCCCTAGCGAGCGAAGAAGCCACAGCCGGTACACGCCCTCTTTGCCGCGAAGCCTGTTGGTTCGTGAACGCAGCCCCGGCGAGCGCCTGAGCAGGCGGGACTTGGATTGCCGCAGTGAACGCCATGGCGAACGGCGCAGCTACCACCGCAGCCCGCAGCGCAGTCGACGAGGCAGCCGCCTCGATAACGAAGACCACGTAAGTGATCGGGGTCGCAAGCGCCGGCGGAGCAGCAACAGTGCAGACAGGCGCAGTATTTCGAGCAACGACGGTCGTGAATCAAAGAGAGGTAGACATGACAGCGTGAATAAAGCTGATTCGGTTTTGAATTTATTTATAGAGGCACTTAAATCCTTAAAGCCAAATACGAGTGAGAGGTTTCCATCTAATTCCCTTAACAATGTCATTCCTGAGTTTGATCCGATGGTGAGAGAACAGAATATCGAAGTTTGGCTCTCAAAGGTAGAAGAATGTAGACAAATTTACGAATGGACGGATAAGCAAGTAGTTCACTTTGCCCTGCCTAAGTTAGTAGGAGTCGCCAAAACTTGGTATCAGAGTTTGCCAACTTTATTGTATACTTGGGAAGAGTGGAAAGTCAAATTAATAGAAGCTTTTCCATCCACTCAAAATTATGGGGAGTTACTGACTGAAATGTTGGCTAAGAAACTACGTTTTGGCGAATCTCCAGAGTTATACTTCTACTCTAAAATAAATTTATTAAATCGGTGCAAGTTATATGGCAGAGAAGCAGTTGACTGCTTGATTTTTGGGATAGAGGATAGGGGTATTAGGCTAGGAGCACAAGCCGCACAATTTACCGAGCCCGAACAATTATTGAAATTCTTCAAAACTATTAAACCCGGCGTAGCTAGGGAGACGGACAAGACTATTAAAGACAAGGACAAGCGGAATATTACTAACAATCAGTCTCGGGGACCTAACGGATCCAACGGACCTGGAAAACCCGAAGGTAGTGATATCAGGTGCTTTAATTGCAATGAAACTGGTCACCCCAGTTTCAGGTGCAACAAGCCTTTACTGAAATGCACCCGTTGTAATCTGTTAGGGCACTTAGCTCACGCGTGTACTAAATCTGACACTTCGCAAAAAAATGACACGGAATAAAACATATTCTCAATGCCGTTGCGACACCCCGCGCTAACGGCCGAGTGGAAAGGTCGAATAGGACTATTTTGGCATCACTAGGCGCCGATGACTCATGGCAAAGATCCGAGAACTTGGGATCAGTACTTCCCAGACGTTCAGCTAGGGATTAACACCTCCACGCATGCTGTAACTAAAAAGACACCCACGGAATTACTCTTTGGTCGTAGAGTAACTAACCCATCGCAAGGGACTCTAAGTGATGTTATTGCTGACGTGGGTAATGGCGTGACTGGCGGTGACCTGGACAGCATCAGAGCTGATGCTGGTTGCCAGATGCAAAAGCAAAACGAAATTAGTAAGGAAAGATACGATAATCTTAAGAAGCCTGCTCAGCAGTATAAAGAAGGTGATCTATTTCGGATCATGAGAGCTATTGCATCTGGCAACGGGCAGTCGCGAAAATTAGAACCGAAATTGCAAGGGCCCTATAGAATATTAAAGGTTTTGCCTAACGACCGTTAACTGGTAGAAGATACTCCGCTTTCGCGTAAGGGTAGGCGTCACGAAGCCGTCATAGCCGCTGACAAAATATACCCATGGCTCAGTTTTGGGGTGGCTCAGTCTGATAGCGACAAAGATAATGACTCTGATTCTTTCCTTTTCGTGTGGGACACCGAGTCGTTCAACGACCCGATGAACCCTGGTGTCAGTAGTGCTGAATAATGACATACTTACCCTAAATAGTCCTGATGATTGGAGGAAACTTCTCACCCGTTCATGTGTAACCGATTTATCTCGATGCTAAGTGACCTAACGAATATGTAAGTGAATACGGACTGTATATTGTGGGCATGCCGGGCACAATGATGTGCCGCCCAAGGAGAAGCAATATACAGTCTGGCAAGAGATTTTAAGTCCCAGTGGTTGCACTATGTGCGAAATGATTCTCACATGGTGTAAGCACGGGCATGGAATACGGACTGTATATTGTGGGCATGACGGGCACAATGATGTGCCGCCCAAGGAGAAGCAATATACAGTCTGGCAAGAGATTCTAAGTCCCAGTGGTTGCACTATGTGCGAAATGATTCTCACATGGTGTAAGCACGGGCATGGAATACGGATTGTATTATTGTGGGCATGACGGGCACAATGATGTGCCGCCCAAGGATAAGCAATATTACAGTCGGGTCAGAGATTTTAAGTCCCAGTGCTTGTACCATGTGCGAAATGATTCTCACATGGTGTAAGTACGGGCATGGAAAACGGATTGTATATTGTGGGCATGCCGGGTACAATGATGTACCGCCCAAGGAGAAAACAATATAACAGTCTGGTAAGAGATCTGTGTATAGATAAGCACAATAAGTGATTAAGTAGAGATATAGCTATAGAGAGACAGACATTAGTATATTAGAGATATGTGTACCTACTGAATGTTTTTATCCATTATTGAAAATGTACTTGCAAATGATTTTATTTAAGGGATGTAGAACGCATTAGTGATTGAGTAGACACTGTAAGTCTAATGAAGTTTATCAAACTTGAGCAATATAATCATAATGTAAGATAATTAAAATAAGATATTGTAACTTATTACCAAGCTATTTAATATGTCTTGTATTTATTAATTTTATTTTATTTCAGTAATTTGTTAAATTACATTAAATAGCAATCATTATATTCGAAAGTTATTAATGGTGTTGATAGATAATTTATCATAAAATTGTAAATTGAATTACAGTATCTAAATTACTTCTAAGTTTAGGTCTGAGTCTGATTTCAATTATCATGCTATATATAAGAAATATAAGTATGTAAACATTGCATAGTACTTAGATGATATATTTAAGTTTAATTATTTTAAACAATTGCATTTCTTTCATTAAGTTAAGTTTTTTATAATTATTAGTATTGTTATGCTATTTACTAATGTTACTTAATAATAATTCACAACGAAGGCACTCGTTGGTTATCGGATGGCCGAGCTGTTACAATTTATCGAAAGGCAACCCTAGTTTTAGCAGTAAATTGTGTTTTATTATGGCAACACTGTCGTGTTGCCTTCCGGTTTGCCATCTTTGATTTCCTCGGTCGGCTGCTACAATTTATTAAATGGCAACCCTAGTTTGAGTGGTAAAATGTGTTTTCCACTGGCAACACTTATTCTGTCAGTCGGCCCTGCGATTCGATAACTTACGATCGGCCGATTCGGACGCGCCCAAGGTATCGATAGATTATTTTTGTGAACACGTGATCGAATATTGTTGAGAAGTGAAAGTGAAGAAAATAAAAGTTTCGTCGAGAATATCGTTGTTTTTCTGGTGAACGTCACAAATGTAAAAGTTGTATTAAAAGTTTTTCTTTTGCCTATTTTCGTATTTCTCATTAATTCTACAAGGTTCTGGCTAACATAATTAAGTACGGTAATGAGGGTTAATGTTATTATTTTATTACCACGGGATCTCGTGTAACGCATATTAAACAAGACCGTAAGAGTCTTATCACACTAGCCGTTTGAGAGCGGATGCGGAGCGAATTTGTTGCGCATTCGCAACGTTTTCATGTAATTATTTTACCGATTTTAGGAGAAACTAGCTTTTTCTAGGCCCAACTAGTATATATTCATGCGATTGGATAAACCGGTGCAGACTAGAATAAACCGGTCGTATAAACCGGCTGTATCGGCCATTGGACGGACCGGTTTATCCTAGCCTGTACCGGTTTATCCAATCGCTTAAAGAATATACTGGTTGGGCCTAGAAAAAACTAACCATAACAGCCACAACAGTCCACTGCTGGTCATGGGCCTCCCCCTATCGGGGGGTATTGCCATACTCACCACGCTTGGCAGGCGGATTGGCGAGCGCAGTGCCAAGATGTTACATTTACAGGGAACGCTGCTGCCCATTCCCTGGATGAATATCCCTTAGTCGCTTTTTACGACACCCACGGGTAGAATTGGGGTGATGCTATTCTAAGCCGGCATTACACGGCGAGGAAAAACTAGTTTCTAATAAAATTGGGTTCGCCCCGAAACCGCTAGTGTGATAAGGCTCAATAGAGTAAAAATGTTTGTCTTGTAAGAAAAATAATTAAGGTCGTGTAGGTATAGTAGGTAAAACAAGTAGTCAAGTTTACTGAGCCGAATATTACAACTTTAGAAGTTTGTTAGAAGACAAAAGCCCTAAGAACCCTGATCTGAATGATGTCTAAATTTAAACTAAAGATGGATTAAACGACGCTTGACAAAAAAAATTGTCCTAAGCTTGAAGGAGCCTGGTGTGAAATGTCGCCCCTTAAACATTTGGTGACCGATAGATCATGATGAGATGGTCCATCGTAGCAGGGAACCGCTCATTCGGAGCAGGGAACGTCGATCCAGTTAGGGTTGCCAGGCCCTCAGACCTAAAATCCGGGCAGACTTTCGAGTTTTTCCTTATCATCATCATCTTCTTGCCCTTATCCAAATTATTTGGGGTCGGCGCAACTTATAATTAGATAAAAATCCGGACGCCTTGTATTTTTAGGATTTTCAATCTACATGTAAAAAAGTGTATAACATAGCTGTATTGGCCAAAAAATTTAGTAAAACAATTGGACAGGCAATCAAAAAGCCTGACTATGTCCGGGTTCATCCGGACGCCTGACAATCCTAGGTCCGGTGATCTTTCTAACAAGAGTTCTTTGCTCTAACTTTTTCTAAAATAGAGTGCTGTTATGTAATGCCGGCTTAGAATAGCATAACTCCATTTCTTTCCTGTGGGTGTCGTAAGAAGCGACTGAGGTACTCAAGGTTTACATGTGTATTGCAATTTTAGGCGACTGGCTGACAACTTGTCACTATGATACACAACAATAGCTAAAACCGCCCTCAAATATTTGTCAGACGTGGCTATAACGACTGTAATTTTTACGGCTGTTGAAGTTGCCTACCCCGCACGGGATAAAGGCGTTGTTCATGTATGTTTTTAATTTTCTAATATGAGTGGACTCTAATGCAATTCTCTTGTTGTAGCCCGTGGTCAAGGAGGGGTACCTGATGAAGCAGACCCGCAGCTTCCAGCGATGGCAGCGCCGCTACTTCCGGCTGCGCGGGCGCACGCTCTACTACGCCAAGGAGAAAGACGTGAGTACATCCGGTGTGACGTGAACACATCTGGTGTGACGTGAGTACATCCGGTGCGACGTGAGTACATCCGGTGTGACGGGAGCACATCCGGTGTGACGTGGGTACATCCGGTGGTGCAGCCCGTGGTCAAGGAGGGGTACCTGATGAAGCAGACTCGCAGCTTCCAGCGATGGCAGCGCCGCTACTTCCGGCTGCGCGGGCGCACGCTCTACTACGCCAAGGAGAAAGACGTGAGTACATCCGTTGCGTCATGGGTATATCCGGTGTAACGCGAGTGTATCCGATGTGACTTGAGCACATCCGGTGTGACGTGAGTACATCCGGTGCGACGTGAGCACATCCGGTGCGACGTGAGCACATCCGGTGTGACGTGAGCACATCCGGTGCGACGTGAGCACATCCGGTGCGACGTGAGCACATCCGGTGTGACGTGAGCACATCCGGTGTGACGTGAGCACATCCGGTGTGACGTGAGCACATCCGGTGTGACGTGAGCACATCCGGTGTGACGTGAGCACATCCGGTGTGACGTGAGCACATCCGGTGTGACGTGAGCACATCCGGTGTGACGTGAGCACATCCGGTGTGACGTGAGCACATCCGGTGTGACGTGAGCACATCCGGTGCGACGTGAGCACATCCGGTGCGACGTGAGCACATCCGGTGCGACGTGAGTACATCCGGTGTGACGTGAGCACATCCGGTGTGACGTGAGCACATCCGGTGTGACGTGAGCACATCCGGTGCGACGTGAGTACATCCGGTGCGACGTGAGTAGGGAATGCAATCTCGATCTCGCGAGATCTCGAAATCACCGAGGTCTCGAGCTATTTTTCGAGATCGAGATCTCGAAAAAGGTAATCTCGTGTCAGAAAAAATTTCCGAGATCTCGGCAGTATACGTCGAGATTTTAAACGAGATTTCGAGATTGAGCTTTAAGGCATTGACATATTTATTGATGTGTGTAGCTTAGTTCCGGTGTCTGCCGAACTAGGCCGAGCGCACTATTTATTCAGCGAGAGCACTGCTGTTGTAATCATTTATAGAGGAAAAGCAAGGGATGGACAGGATATGAGTTTATAACTGATAGGGTACTACTGACTGGGGGCAGTGCGGCAAAGTGAGTAAACAGTATTACTACAGTACCATTACCACAGTACATTACAACAGCACCATGACATGGAAAGACATTTTAATTTTGATGTTTTTGTATGAAATAAGCAAAATCTCGATCTCGATCTCGAAAGTTCGAGATCTCGGCCAATAATCCAACGAGATCTCGAGTTGGTCAATCTCGAACCATAAGATCTCGACCGAGATCTCGAGTCGTCAATCTCGGCTCGAGATTGCATTCCCTAGACGTGAGTACATCCGGTGCATCGTGAGTATATGGGTCAATCAACTTTTATTTGTACAGTAAGTAGTATGTCTTGTACTTGATCAATAATTGGACTGCTAAAGAAAAATAAGTTGTTTAATTGCATCTATTGCATTTGTTATAGTAATGACCAAACATACGAGTAATTTTTTAACAATTAACACAAATAAACTGGACTTTTAACGGTTGTCCCATCGACAAAACGTCTGTTGTAGTGTTTTTTTGTTTGTCCCCCAGTAGCTTGGTAAATTAAAACATTACGTTATACAAAAAAATACTATATGGCCATTGAAAAACGCATAAATATAATTCTTCATAACAATGTCTAATATGATGCAAGCATATACGTTTTGGTTTGCTTTATATATTTTACGATTTTTCAGCATGTTTATTTTGGTCCCCTGATATTTGTTACAATCCTTACGTCCACCGGACAACTGAAAAAAAGTCCCGAAAGCAAAACATATTTGGCGTGATTTGTACCAAAAGAACAAGTCCATTGATTCGGTAACAGCACTAGTCCAGCCACCATTTTCATTTCATCTTTTTCGCGGTGTCAGTCAGCCGAGTTCATGTTGAACGGGTGCGTGGCTTTATTGTGTGTCCACTGGACCACCAGCAAAATACCGTAAGTATTTGACATATCGTAGTTAATCAAACTGGACTTTATTCAATGAAATCTATATTTTTCCTTGCGCGTAAGCCCTAATGCATAATATCATTATTTATTGCTAGAAAGCTTAAAGACTGATAAATGTCAATCGGACAACCAGTCACTTAGACGACCAAAACGGTTGTCCGTGGTACATTTTGGTTGTCCATAGGATATTAAGAATAGCAAAGTACACATTTTCTTTCAATAATTAGTCACTGGATGGCGTCTTGTAAGGGATAGACCATTTAGTATTGTCAAATATTGATAAAATTTATTTTTATCCATTTTTCCCGAGAATCGAATGTATGCCGCCAGAAGATTAAAAAAACTGCAGAATTATCTGGAAGCTGCGAAAACAGTCACTAGGAATGCGCCAACAAATTGTAATAAAACTTATTGACGTAAATCTGTGTTTCTTTACTAGTAATAATAACTACTAGGTGATTTCAGCCCTAGTATTTCACTTGAACTCCCAAGCATGTCCTATGAACAACCGTACATGTCCACTGGACAACCAATTTGTCCCTGTTTCTTAAAGGCTCATTATCGACATTTTTACTTTTTATAAAGCAGTAAAGTTAACTAAATTTTGAAATTATGATCGTAACAATTACAATTTAATTTATTATTGAGTTTAACATTACGTATTATCGTTACTTCAAAAATAAGTAAAAAGTTTGTTACATGTTTAATTTGTCGTTGTCCAGGAGACATTATTATTAGAAATAACTTTAAATTTAGAAGTCGCGACATTTATTTTTGGAGGGTAAATTAAAATCCAACCTGTAATAAGTGAGAATAAAGTAACAGTTTTCAATTGGATCGATTTTAAAACAGTTTTAAAGCCTATTTATTCAGTTGTCCAAGGGACTATCTTAACTAGAAACATTTGCATTTTTGAGTCAAAATTACCATTATATTTAAAAACTCGTTCTGCTTGAAGTGGATTCTTAAAATATAGATTATAACCTACGGTACAAATATTAAATCACAAAAATTGGAAATTAAATTTAAAATTATTAAGATTTTCGTCAATGTACACTTAAAAGTTGATTGACCCATCCGGTGTGACGTGAGCACATCCGGTGTGACGTGGGTACTTCCGGTGGTGCAGCCCGTGGTCAAGGAGGGGTACCTGATGAAGCAGACCCGCAGCTTCCAGCGATGGCAACGCCGCTACTTCCGGCTGCGCGGGCGCACGCTCTACTACGCCAAGGAGAAAGACGTGAGTACATCCGGTGTTACTTGAGTACATCCGGTGCGACGTGAACACATCCGGTGTGACGTGAACACATCCGGTGTGACATGAGCACATCCGGTGTAACGTGAGTACATCCGGTGTGACGTGAGTACATCTTGTGTGACGTGAGCACATCCGGTGTGACGTGAGCACATCCGGTGTGACGTGAGTACATCCGGTGCATCGTGAGTACATCCGGTGTGACGTGAGCACATCCGGTGTGACGTGGGCACATCCGGTGTGACGTGAGCACATCCGGTGTGACGTGAGCACATCCGGTGTGACGTGAGTACATCCGGTGTGACGTGAGCACATCCGGTGTGACGTGAGTAGATCCTGTGTGACGTGAGTACATCCGGTGTGACGTGAGTACATCCGGTGTGACGTGAGTACATCCGGTGTGACGTGTGTACATCCGGTGTAACGTGAGCACATCCGGAGTGACGTGAGCACATCCGGTGTAACGTGAGCACATCCGGAGTGACGTGAGTACATCCGGAGTGACGTGGGTACATCCGGTGTGACGTGAGTACATCCGGTGTGACGTGAGTACATCCGGTGTGACGTGACCACATCCGGTGGTGCAGCCCGTGGTCAAGGAGGGGTACCTGATGAAGCAGACTCGAAGTTTCCAGCGATGGCAGCGCCGCTACTTCCGGCTGCGCGGGCGCACACTCTTCTACGCCAAGGAGAAAGACGTGAGAACATAATGTTTTCTTTTGTTTGTACGACTTTCACTCATTATAAATAAAAGACTTGAACGGATCCTAGCAAGAGAGAAGAGATTCATCCCTAGGAAGGTACGGGAAGCCATAGAAATTCAAAAACATCCGAATTTCAACCGAGACACTGGATGGGGCATCTCACCATCTTGGACTCCACTAATTACACAGCGGAAGAACCAAATCCAACATACTGCAAGACCTATTTCACAAGACACGGTGTCTGCATTCTGCGTACAACCGGAACGTTATGGTAGGCAATTAAGAAATAGATGGCGGTAGAACAAAATAATTTTAAATTCAAAATAATGACGTCTAACACCTTAGTCATCCGTTGATCACGGACACTGGAAAGTGTCCGAAACGTCGGTTTAATTAAAATCGGTTAATATACGACTTAAATCCGTTCAAGTCTTTTATTTATAACGTGAGAACATCCGGTGTGACGTCAGCACATCCGGTGTGACGTGAGTACATCCGGTGGTGCAGCCCGTGGTCAAGGAGGGGTACCTGATGAAGCAGACGCGCAGCTTCCAGCGATGGCAGCGCCGCTACTTCCGGCTGCGCGGGCGCACGCTCTACTACGCCAAGGAGAAAGACGTGAGTACATCCGGTGCGACGTGAGTACATCCGGTGTGACGTGGGTACAGACATTTACATAATTCCATATAGACTTTACAGAGACATGCACATGAGCTTTAATTCTAAAGTCGTTTGAAGCCAAACTCCACTCACACATACAAAGAAGCGCGTAGTAAACCGATTGTAGCAAAAGAATAAGATGACTAATGAAGCACGTTCCAATAATAACTAATAGTGAAATGGGTAACAAAATTTCGCACTCCATGTTAAATGTTCGGATGGCGCATTGGTAAAGACAGTGGCCTACCAATCAGGGATGTCATGGTTCGTATCCTCATGAGTCGATTTTTTTTATAACTTTTTTTCTTTAAGTATTTTTATCGTAATTAAACTAAAGACACGGGATATGTGAAATTTTCCACCTTGACCTTTCACTATATAAAATACTGATTGACCTCTGAGGATTTTTAAGGTTTCTTTAAACATTTTAAGTATTTTTATTTTTAATTTTGAAATAATGTTACTTTCACGGCTTAAAATAGTATCACTCTATTTCTACCCGAGGGTATCCAAGGGCCGAATCCAGGGAATGGGCAGCATTGTGCAGCGTTCAGCGTCATTCTATGTCGTAGTTTTTGATAAAACTAGGTTTTTGTCCAAAAAACTAGGCGCTTGAGATAACAAAATTTTAACGTAAGTTTTGCCAAAATTTTTATCATAATCCTAAACCAAATCAAGTTCTTAATCAAAGACTACATTATACTAATGTTTTTGGCAATAACTTTACCATATTTAATCCTAAACTACTTCAGGTTCATGATCGGAAACCTATATTGTTATAGATTTTCGATCAAAATCTTAAAACAAATTAATGTTTATGATAAAATTGAATTTTACCTTTGTTATCTACTGGTCTTTGGTTTTTGGTCAAAAACCTGGTTTGATTAACATCGCTGCGACATATAGCATTAACTTCACCGGTTATTGTAGCAATTGTTCTGTGGTTTTGAATTTAAAGCGGTTGTATTAAGAGTGAGTATCGAGGAGCGCGCATTGTTTTGCATGTGTGTGTATAAGATGTAAACACAACGTGTAAACGATTTTAAAAGTGCATAACTTCAGCGTGCCTATATCCACTTATTACTATCACTGTACATCCGGTGTGACGTAAGCACATCCGGTGTGACGTGAGTGAATCCGGTGTGGCGTGAGGACATCTGAGCACATCCGGTGTGACGTGAGAACATACGTGAGCTCATTCGGTGGTGCAGCCCGTGGTCAAGGAGGGGTACCTGATGAAGCAGACGCGCAGCTTCCAGCGATGGCAGCGCCGCTACTTCCGGCTGCGCGGGCGCACGCTCTACTACGCCAAGGAGAAAGACGTGAGTACATCCGGTGTCACGTGGGTACATCCGGTGTGACGTGAGCACATCCGGTGTGACGTGGGTACATCCGGTGGTGCAGCCCGTGGTCAAGGAGGGGTACCTGATGAAGCAGACCCGCAGCTTCCAGCGATGGCAGCGCCGCTACTTCCGGCTGCGCGGGCGCACGCTCTACTACGCCAAGGAGAAAGACGTGAGTACATCCGGTGTCACGTGGGTACATCCGGTGTGACGTGAGCACATCCGGTGTGACGTGAGCACATCCGGTGTGACGTGAGCACATCCGGTGTGACGTGAGCACATCCGGTGTGACGTGAGTACATCAGATGTTACGTGAGCACATCCGGTGTGCCGTGAGCACATCCGGTGTGAAGTGAGTACATCCGGTGTGACGTGAGCACATCCGGTGTGACGTGAGCACATCCGGTGCGACGTGAGTACATCCGGTGTGACGTGAGTACATTAGGTGTGACGTGAGCATATCCGGTGTGACGTGGGTACATCCGGTGTAACGTGGGTACATCCGGTGTAACATTAGTACATCCGGTGTGACGTGAGTACATCCGGCGCGACGTGGGTACATCCGGTGTGACGTGAGTACATCCGGTGTAACGTGAGCACATCCGGTGTGACGTGAGCACATCCGGTGCGACGTGAGCACATCCGGTGTGACGTGAGCACATCCGGTGTGACGTGAGCACATCCGGTGTGACCTGGGTACATCCGGTGTGACGTGAGCACATCCGGTATGACGTGAACACATCCGGTGTGACGTGAGCACATCCGGTGTGACGTGTGTACATCCGGTGTGACGTGTGAACATCCGGTGTGACGTGTGTACATCAGGTGTGACGTGAGCACATCCGGTGTGACGTGTGTACATCCGGTGTGACGTGAGCACATCCGGTGTGACATGAGTACATCCGGTGTGACGTGAGCACATCCGGTGTGACGTGAGTACATCCGGTGCGACGTGGGTACATCCGGTGTGACGTGAGTACATACGGTGTGACGTGATCACATCCGGTGTGACGTGAGTACATCCGGTGCGACGTGAGCACATCCGGTGCGACGTGAGCACATCCGGTGTGACGTGGGTACATCCGGTGTGACGTGAGTACATCCGGTGTGACGTGAGCACATCCGGACATCCGGTGTGACGTGAGCACATCCGGTGTGACGAGGGTACATCCGGTGCGACGTGAGCACATCCGGTGTGACGTGAGCACATCCGGTGTGACGTGAGCACATCCGGACATCCGGTGTGACGTGAGCACATCCGGTGTGACGTGAGCACATCCGGTGTGACGTGAGCACATCCGGTGTGACGTAAGTACATCCGTTGTGTTGTGACGTGAGCACATCCGGAGTGACGTGAGCACATCCGGTGCGACGTGACCACATCCGGTGTGACGTGAGCACATCCGGCGTGACGTGAGTACATCCGGTGGGACGTGGGTACATCCGGTGCGACGTGAGTACATCCGGTGTGACGTGAGTACATCCGATGTGACGTGAGTACATCCGGTGTGACGGTAGCACATCCGGTGCGACGTGAGTACATCCGGTGTGACGTGAGTACATCCGATGTGACGTGAGTACATCCGGTGTGACGGTAGCACATCCGGTGTGACGTGAGCACATCCGGTGTGACGTGAGCACATCCGGTGCGACGTGAGTGCATCCGGTGTGACGTGAGTACATCCGGTGTGACGTGGGTACATCCGGTGTGACGTGAGTACATCCGGTGTGACGTGAGCACATCTGGTGTGACGTGGGTACATCCGGTGTGACGTGAGCACATCTGGTGTGACGTGAGCACATCCGGTGCGACGTGAGCACATCCGGTGTGACGTGAGCACATCCGGTGTGACGTGGGTACATCCGGTGTGACGTGAGCACATCCGGTGTGACGTGAGCACATCCGGTGTGACGTGTGAACATCCGGTGTGACGTGTGTACATCCGGTGTGACGTGAGCACATCCGGTGTGACATGAGTACATCCGGTGTGACGTGAGCACATCCGGTGTGACGTGAACACATCCGGTGTGACGTGAGCACATCCGGTGTGACGTGAGTACATCCGGTGTGACGTGAGCACATCCGGTGTGACGTGTGTACATCCGGTGTGACGTGAGAACATCCGGTGTGACGTGTGTACATCCGGTGTGACGTGAGCACATCCGGTGTGACGTGAGTACATCCGGTGTGACGTGAGCACATCCGGTGTGACGTGAGCACATCCGGTGTGACGTGAGTACATCCGGTGTGACGTGTGTACATTAGGTGTGACGTGAGCACATCCGGTGTGACGAGTGTACATCCGGTGTGACGTGAGCACATCCGGTGTGACGTGAGCACATCCGGTGTGACGTGAGTACATCCGGTGTGACGTGGGTACATCCGGTGTGACGTGAGTACATCCGGTGTGACGTGAGTACATCCGGTGTGACGTGAGCACATCCGGAGTGACGTGAGTACATCCGGTGTGACGTGGGTACATCCGGTGTGACGTGAGTACATCCGGTGTGACGTGAGCACATCCGGTGTGACGTGAGCACATCCGGTGTGACGTGAGTACATCCTGTGTGACGTGAGTACATCCGGTGCGGCGTGAGTATATCCGGTGTGACGTGAGTAGGTACATCCGGTGCGACGTGAGTACATCCGGTGTGACGTGAGTACATCCGGTGTGACGTGAGCACATCCGGTGTGACGTGAGTACATCCGGTGTGACGTGGGTACATCCGGTGTGACGTGAGCACATCCGGACATCCGGTGTGACGTGAGCACATCCGGTGTGACGTGAGCACATCCGGTGTGACGTGAGTACATCCGGTGTGACGTGAGCACATCCGGTGTGACGTGAGCACATCCGGTGTGACGTGAGCACATCCGGTGTGACGTGAGCACATCCTGTGTGACGTGAGCACATCCGGTGTGACGTGAGCACATCCGGTGTGACGTGAGTACATCCGGTGTGACGTGAGCACATCCGGTGTGACGTGGGTACATCCGGTGTGACGTGAGTACATCCGGTGTGACGTGAGCACATCCGGTGTGACGTGTGTACATCCGGTGTGACGTGAGCACATCCGGTGTGACGTGAGTACATCCGGTGTGACGTGAGTACATCCGGTGTGACGTGAGTACATCCGGTGTGACGTGAGCACATCCGGTGTGACGTGAGCACATCCGGTGTGACGTGAGTGCATCCGGTGTGACGTGAGTACATCCGATGTGACGTGAGTACATCCGGTGTGACGGTAGCACATCCGGTGCGACGTGAGTACATCCGGTGTGACGTGAGTACATCCGGTGTGACGTGAGCACATCCGGTGTGACGGTAGCACATCCGGTGTGACGTGAGCACATCCGGTGTGACGTGAGCACATCCGGTGTGACGTGAGCACATCCGGTGTGACGTGAGCACATCCGGTGTGACGTGAGCACATCCGGTGTGACGTGAGCACATCCGGTGTGACGTGAGCACATCCGGTGTGACGTGAGCACATCCGGTGTGACGTGAGCACATCCGGTGTGACGTGAGCACATCCGGTGTGACGTGAGCACATCCGGTGTGACGTGAGCACATCCGGTGTGACGTGAGCACATCCGGTGTGACGTGAGCACATCCGGTGTGACGTGAGCACATCCGGTGTGACGTGAGCACATCCGGTGTGACGTGAGCACATCCGGTGTGACGTGAGTACATCCGGTGTGACGTGAGTACATCCGGTGTGACGTGAGCACATCCGGTGTGACGTGAGCACATCCGGTGTGACGTGAGCACATCCGGTGTGACGTGAGCACATCCGGTGTGACGTGAGCACATCCGGTGTGACGTGAGCACATCCGGTGTGACGTGAGCACATCCGGTGTGACGTGAGCACATCCGGTGTGACGTGAGCACATCTGGTGTGACGTGAGCACATCCGGTGTGACGTGAACACATCCGGTGTGACGTGAGCACATCCGGTGTGACGTGAGCACATCCGGTGTGACGTGAGCACATCCGGTGTGACTTGAGCACATCCGGTGTGACGTGGGTACATCCGGTGTGACGTGAGTACATCCGGTGTGACGTGAGCACATCCGGTGTGACGTGAGCACATCCGGTGTGACCTGGGTACATCCGGTGTGACGTGAGCACATCCGGTATGACGTGAACACATCCGGTGTGACGTGAGCACATCCGGTGTGACGTGAGCACATCCGGTGTGACGTGAGCACATCCGGTGTGACTTGAGCACATCCGGTGTGACGTGGGTACATCCGGTGTGACGTGAGTACATCCGGTGTGACGTGAGCACATCCGGTGTGACGTGAGCACATCCGGTGTGACCTGGGTACATCCGGTGTGACGTGAGTACATCCGGTGTGACGTGAGTACATCCAGTGTGACGTGAGTACATCCGGTGCGACGTGAGTAGATCCGGTGTGGCGTGGTTACATCCGGTGTAAAGTGGGTACATCCGGTTTGACGTGACCACATCCGGTGTGGCGTGAACACATCCGGTGTGACGTGAGTATATCCGGTGTGACGTGAGCACATCCGGAGCGACGTGAGTACATCCGGTGCGACGTGAGTATATCCGGTGTGACGCGAGCACATCCGGTGTGACGTGGGTACATCCGGTGCGACGTGAGTACATCCGGTGTGACGTGAGTACATCCGGTGTGACGTGAGTACATCCGGTGTGACTTGAGTACATCTGGTGTGACGTGAGTACATCCGGTGTGACGTGACTGCATCCGGTGTGACGTGACTGCATCCGGTGTGACGTGAGTACATCCGGTGCGACGTGAGTACATCCGGTGTGACGTGGGTACATCCGGTGTGACGTGAGCACATCCGGCGTGACGTGAGTACATCCGGTGTGACGTGAGCACATCCGGTGTGACGTGAGCACATCCGGTGTTGCAGCCCGTGGTCAAGGAGGGGTACCTGATGAAGCAGACCCGCAGCTTCCAGCGATGGCAGCGCCGCTACTTCCGGCTGCGCGGGCGCACGCTCTACTACGCCAAGGAGAAAGACGTGAGTACATCCGGTGTGACGTGAGTACATCCGGTGTGACGTGAGTACATCCGGTGTGACGTGAGTACATCCGGTGTGACGTGAGCACATCCGGTGTGACGTGAGTACATCCGGTGTAACGTGAGTACATCCGGTGTGACGTGGGTACTTCCGGTGGTGCAGCCCGTGGTCAAGGAGGGGTACCTGATGAAGCAGACGCGAAGTTTCCAGCGATGGCAGCGCCGGTATTTCCGACTACGCGGGCGCACGCTCTACTACGCCAAGGAGAAAGACGTGAGTACATTCATAAGATTAAGAAAATGACATTTTAAAAACAGAGCGAAAAATCCGTTAAATATACGGGGTGTAAGGGATGGTGTAACGAAAACTTTGCAGGTGTGCTCAGACCATGAAATTGAACAACTTTCCCTATGGAACCTATTGTGGTAAACGAAAATAACAATTTGACTTCCCATACAAAGTCAGTCAGAAGATCGTGAAATTTGTATAGGAGGTCGGAAAAATTTCTCGTTTCCCTCTTATCCCTGTATAATTTATTGTAAAATGTCTCCCTTAAGTTTAAACAGTTTATAAATAAGACACCTCCACAATCTTATGTCACGGGAAATATCAAGTCAACCTGTACTAGCATCGCCCCATCCTCGTCTTTTATTCATTTAGTTTTTAGGAAATAATTATGTTTTATTTATGAAACTATCAGTGACGTCTTGGGACGAATAGCTGAACTATTCACATTTCACTACCAAAATAGCAACATCTTTTTTCGAATAGCGATACTGATCATCATCATCTGCCTGCCCTTATCCCAATTTATTTGGGGTCGGCGCAACATGTCTTTCTCTTCCGGATTCATCTCTATCAGCCGTCAAATCTTCGTTTACACCTTTTTCATTCATATCATCTTTTAAACAAACCATCCAAACTTTTTAGGCCTTTCTCTCCTTCTGCGTCCATCAGCGATACTGATCATAAAATGTAAAGCAGGGCTGTCTTAAGCGATATGAAAAGATTTAGATTAAGTATCAATTTAAGCAAACGTTATAGGTAGTATTAAGGGAGGCAGTCCGTTTTATTAGCTGTTTTTATTGTTATGGTGCCGTCGTATAAAAGCGTTAATGAAATCATAACATATTAAAACCTGAGACGGTGGCATGAAGTGCCATCTTAATAGAATATTAAACTGGAGATGGGTGGGACTAAAATTAGGTAGGTGTTAAGTGACGTCTAGAGTAGGTATAATTAAAACTCTCTGTTGATAAAACACACTGTAAATGCACTTTTATATGGAACGCACTCTCACTGAGTGTAGTCAGCGAATTCAGAAAATCTTTTGCTACATTGTAGTTTTAGTGGGGTTCTACTGGGTGTTACAAAATAATAAATAATTTCAAAAGGACGTCATGGTACTTTTGAAACTTTCCCCATGGAACATGGTTCGATATATGAAGATAAAAAATCAGACCTCCCATATTACAAAATTGCCGATCAGCTGATTTAAGTTCATTGTTAGTTTTGTAACACGTTGTTATTAAAACTTTATTCTCTCCGATGCTGAAACATATTGTATCGTGTTAGGTAGATAAATATCGCAAAGTTATTAGCCGAACAGTAAACACATTGTAACTCTAAGAGGCTGTAAATAGGAGTTTATTTCTGTAAATACCGTGCTCTATTTGTAAATGCACTTTCATATGCAACACACTCTCACTGAGTGTGGTCAGCGCATTCAAAATAACTTTTGCCACACTGTAGTTTTAGTAGGCTCCTATTTAGGGTGAATTTTTACTAGTGACCGATAGCGAAAACTCAGAACCGGTTGGCGATAAGGAACAACTTTCCCCAAGAATCATAGGTCGAAAAATGAAAAAAATTAGTTCTCCCATAGTATCTCTAATCAGCTATTTACCAATTTTGTATGGGAGGTCAATTTTTTTTTATATTTCGGCCTTGGGGAAAGATTTTCTTTATCACCAGCTGGTTCTGAGTTTTTGCTATCGGTCACTAGTAAAATTTCAACCTATATAGGGTTACATTTAATTAAGTACAAATCTCTTGAGGGTGTAATTTACTCACAAAACTGAACAACTTTTGTTTGAAACTTTTCTTCGAAATATGAAAAAAAAATTTGGACCTCCCATACAAAAATGTTGAAAAAGTCTGTCACTTAGTATGGGAGGTCCAAATTCCTTTTTCTTATTTCGAAGAAAAGTTTCATACAAAAGTTGTTCAGTTTTGTGAGTAGATTACACCCTCAAGAGATTTGTACTTAATTAAATGTAACCGTATATAAGGTCCTATTAAGATCAGTGCTAATATGGGTGTGTTCCGCTTGTGAAACTGAACAACTTTCCTCAAGGAACATATATCGCGTTATAAAAATTTTTTTGTACCAGTCGATTGAGTCAATTTGTATGAGAGGTCCAATTTTTTTCATTTTTCTACCTATGTTCCTTGGAGAAAGTTGTTAAGTTTCATGGGCTGGTTCACCTCTTAAAATACTTATTTGCAGTTTATTTTTATACACCTTATAATGTTTGAAGTTCTAGCGACATCTAGGGTGTGAGGGACGGTGTATCGGTAAACTATGCAAGCGTGATTAGACCATGAAAATGAAATTTCGAATGGCCACAGAAAGACATATACAGCTCCTATAATGTTTGACAGCCAATGTGTCGCAGTGGTGAGTGAGTATGACTGACTGCGACGCAAAAGGTTCCGAGTTCAAATCCCGGTGGGGTTACTCACAAAGTTGATATATCACTTTGGGAATTGGTTCCCAGTCTGCTCAGGACATTGCAGGCCGAAATGGAAGATGGTTCCGTGCTTCGGAGGGCACGTTAAGCGGTCCCGGTTGGCCTGACGATGCGCCTAACTTTCTCCTTGTACCCCTCAACCTATCGTGAATAATTTCGGGAATATTCGCATTGTTACAACCGTACCCAGTCTACACTATCGAGTAAGACACCGAGTTGACGAACGACCCGATCCGATGAAACTTTGTGTTACAGTTTTTTGAGCGCCCACTACTTTTAGCAGGCTTCACGTGTAATACAAATGACACACGCTATATTTAAAGTAAGAATCTGTAAATAGGAACGTGATTCTATAAATATCGTGCTCTATTTGTAAATGCACTCTCATATGGAACAACGTGGTCAGTGGTAGTCAGGGATGCGACTTTAGTAACAAAACATAAATTTTTCAGTAATTGATTATTTCATGTCAGCCAAAAAAGCAATAAAAATTAATCGATTTTATCTAAAGAAAACACTGGTTTTTAAAACTATCGATTTTTCTGTATATTTTTCGGCAATAATAATTTTAATCATATAATTTATGATTCTTAGAAAGTATTGATATTGTTACACATATATTACACAAGTCCTGAAATAATTTGTTGGTGCAAATATAATGCGCCTCGGAAACTCGAGAAATCGAATGCAAAAACAATTGGCGGTTTTTTTATATAAACTACACCGTAAGATGGCGTTGTACGCCGCCATTGACTAAGATGAAATAAGTCTCAAAATTTGATAGCTAATCCCTCAAAGTCTATGTAGGCGTACAACTCCATCTTGCATATATAAGTTTCTCCAAAAGCATAATTTCGAAAAAAAAACATCGATATTTTTAATTACATATTTTTCACATCCCTAGTGGTAGTAGTACTGTACTGAACTCTCACATAGAATGGTTAGTGGTTGCAGAATAACTTCTGCCGCATCGTGATAGTTTTGTACGTATTATGCGCGATGGCATACTTTCTTCTTTATCATGTTCTATGGATTTTTAGGGTTTCGTAGTCTACTAGAAACCCTTATAGTTTCGTCATGTCTGTCTGTCTGTCTGTCTGTCTGTCTGTCTGTCTGTCTGTCTGTCTGTCTGTCTGTATGCCGCGCCCTCATATCTTCGTCAGTTTTAGAGCTATCGACATGAAATTTGGTGAGAAGATAGATCGTGTTGACCCAAATATAGAAATGTTAAGAAAAAAATATTTTAAATGTTTTTTGGACCCCCTCCCATACAAGTGAAAGGGGGGCAAAAATTTGTTTTTTCTTCTGTAATATTGAATAGGGTATCGTTGAATAGGTCTTTTAAAATGAAGGTGAGGTTTCTTTGAAACAAATTCTCTAAAATGTTCCTGTCACGAGATATTTGCTTTTAAAAAGGGCGTTTTTGACCCATAATTTGTTCCAGCTGTAACTTCTAAAGTATAAACGCTAAAAATTTGAAATAAATATGAAATATAGCTTACAATCTGAAGTTACAATGAAAACTATAACGGATATCGTACCCTTAAAGGTTTCAGGAAAAATTGAGTTTTTCTATTTGCGGTTGGTCATCATACTACTGCTAACAAACCAGCAACAAAATTAAGTTTGTAATGCTGAAAAACCTGATATTTAAACGTTGACTACGAAACCCTATTTGTGGGCGTGTCTGACACGCTCTTGGCCGGTTTTTTTGTATAAAGGATGAAATTATACAAGTGACCGATAGCGATAAGGAGAATGAATAGAACGAAATATGAAGAAAAAAATTGGACTTCCTATAGTAATTGAAATCAGCTAATCATTTAATTTTGTATGGGAGGTCAAACCTTTTTTTTCTTATTTAGACCTATGTTCCTTGGGAAAAGTAGTTCCTTATCACTAGCCGGTCCGACATTTTGGCCATCGGTCACTAGTAAAATTTTACCCTATACTGTTCCTGCTGATACTTGGCGACAGTACAGGATTGTTTATAGGTAGGGGGGGACATGAAATTTACTGGTTTATACAAGACCGAATTGGACTGGATTTCTGGTTGTTGAGCAAAATTATATTGTCTAGTGGGTTGCTAAACATTAATGTCGTTGATTTTTAATTTAGGTACCTACCTATTGAAAATAGTATATTAGCCAGAGGTCGTTGCTGTTATTTCCTTAAAATGCGAATTTCTGCGGCAGTAAGAACATTTTTTGGAAATACATATTGACGAAATGCATAATGTATTTGCAGTAATAGCATCGTGATAATTTATTATCCCACGGCAAATAATAACCTGCGCGTTATTTCAGGTATTATTCAATCGTTGTCTGAAATTCATTCCAATTTATCGAACATTTTCGAACCCCGATTGAAGAAAATTAACCCGTCACTCACACGGCGCACTCAAAATGCTTTTAAATTATTAACGTTTTGCGTAAAAACATGAGAATTATTCTGTTTGTAGAGTTTCACAATTTGTTAATTTCACTGGGACAGCGGACTGTGGTTTGGGGTCCATTTAAACCTGACACGAGCGCAAATGCATTTACCTAGAATGTTGAATTTGATGGCGATTTTGCTTTAATCTAGGGTTCATCATAACAGCCACAATAAAGTCCACTGCTGAATATGGGGCTCCCCCTATAGGGGGGTATTTGCCGTACTCACCACGCTTGGCAGGCGGGTTGGTAAGCGCAATGCAAGATGTTGCAAGGCGATTGTGAAATTCATCCAGGGATTGAACACCTGGATGAATTTATCCCTTAGTCGCCTCTTACGACACCCACGGGAAAGATATGGAGTGATGACATTCTAAACGGGCATCACACGGGTTGACCCTCGTTTATTAAATTAAGTGCACTATGTATGACAATATGCAACAAGAATTCCCGACTGCCATGCACACCATCCTATGGTAGTCGCAGGTTGTTATACTTGAGATGGCGACTCGCTGCATTCACCGCCGTATGACAGTTGTATGGCTATAACGCTGCCTTTCTCACTTGGTGGCGGTAAACTCAAGTGAAAAAGGAAGCGCCATACGGTGGCGAGTGCTGCCAGTGGCCGTCTTAACTGTAGTGGCTCTGTCTCTTCTACATGCACATTCATTTTTATCCATATTTGTTGCTGATTGGACAGTTTAACACATTTCCTTTACTCGATTTCTTACGCTCAAAAATAATTTTCCGTACGAGGTGATTTGATTTATTCTTGAAACTTTGATTTTTATTTTTTTTAAAGTCCATCACTTTTGTAAACCAGTGCTAGTTATTATCAGCAAGTATTTGCTCTCTCGCAGGGTTGTGTGGTTGGTGGTTTCGACTTGAGTCGTTCAATCTACCGGAAATAGGTCGCTCCGTTTTCGTCAGATCGATGTATGCTGGAGTTTTACTTTAAGGATGCCACATTCAAAAGTAACTCTTTTCTGCGGTATTCGATTTGGAAATTTTGTGGAACCTGGGCACTTTATCCGTATGAATATGCCAATTTTACCCGTGGGTATCGTAAAAAGCGACTAACTATGACAATATCAGAGTACTCCCCACACTTGGCGCGCGGATTGGGGAGCGCAGTGCAAGATGTTGCATTTACAGAGAGCGCTGCAACCCAAGTCCTTCCTTGGATGATTATCCCTTAGTCGCTTTTTACGATACCCACGGGTAGAATTGGTGCCCATGTCCAGCAGTGGACTGTTGTGCTGATATGGTGGTTTATTGCTATCTGTGAATTCATTGAACCGTATTTTGCTATAATACGATATGGTGGATGTAAGCTTTAGTGGGTACTTATTTTTCAGTCTGACCAAAACAGATTTTTGATAAATCGCGTTTTCATCGAGTAATGAAATTTTAAGCGGTGAGAGCGTCGGGGGCCTCTTTATATGAAATTGGTTCTCGCAAGCTTATAACAACGTCATTTTCTACCTATGTTGCTGTATTGGATATTTTGATTGAAAACATCGTTGATAGAATAGAGCATAGACTATGGATGGAGTGCTCAATTTTCTTGGACCTCTTATACGAAGAATTATCTGACCGAGTAGTTTTCTATGGGAGGTCAAGCAAGGTTTTTAAATATTACTAGTGACTAATAGCGAAAACTCAGAACCGTCTGGTGATTAGGGACAACTTTCCCGAAGTATCATAGGTCGAAATATGTAAAAAAAATTGGACCTGCCATCCTAGTTGAAATTAGCTGATGTTTAGTTTTCGTATAAAATGGGCGCGCGGTGCTGGCAACACTGCTCTGTCATCTTGTCACGTCCTCTGCCGTCGCCCGCATCGTGGATGCGAAATTTGATTATAAGTGGTGTAATTTGCTACGTATTTTAATTATAAATGATTGGAGGCCAACGGGGCCGATTTCTCATTCGGAGAGAAATCTTTTAGTTATTTTGTGTTAAAAAACATTATGTGATGTCGAACTGTGAACTATAGTGCAAATTGGAGGAAAGGAGTTCGAGAACGAGCGGATGTTCCAGTGCTGTGAGTTTAGGTTATTCCCTATTCCTGCGCTCCTAAAATATCCTGAATACCTGATTCCTGTCATACTTAAACTCACAAAGAAAAGGCGTCATGGTTCGCACGGTAAGCAATTCGTTGCTGGGCCCTGTTTAAGTAGATTTTGGAAACAAGAATTTCTCGGCCGGAAACTTTCCGGAACAAAATTCTCTCATTAAATTTATTTTATTTAGCTATAGTAAAGAGCACTACGAATCGTAGTCAAATGTTGTTCCGAGGCTGATCGACCATTTAGTTTTAGATTTTAAGATAACTTTAATTTGCTTCCACTGCGCTAAGATCAGCTTCGGAATCAAACATTTTTGGTAGCAGAGCGTGGTTGCTTTATTGCAACATAGTTAGCCGTAATTTAGTATTAAGCGTGTTTTTATATTACCCACATATTTTATTAATTTTGGAAAATATTGTTTCGGTTTTTTTGTGACTGTATTGTTTGCCTAGTGAACGGTACCTTATCGGTAAGGTCTAGGCCAGTCAACTAACATTTATTTTGTGGTATTTGTTTATTGGTTTTCGTTTTATTAAGTCGAGTGTGTAAAAGTTGGTACCATGGCTCCTCGATCGCCAGGTATAAGGCTGCTATAAAGACAGAATTAAGGTGGTTTACTACCACAGCGGCAATGATCGGCCGCGAGGACCGGGAGGACGCGCTCTTGAAAAGTGCACTACAGGCAGATGAACGGGTTCGGGTTGTGTCGGAACACCTCACAGAGTGCCTCATGCTCCTTGAGGAAGCTCCTAACCCTGAAGATAAGGAGCTGGTTGAGGGCGATGTAAGCCAGTGCTTGGAGCTGGCACAGGACATTGCGCAGGCAGCTGCGGACATATCTAGGCGACGTGACGGAAAGGAAAAGCCATTCCGTGGTAAAGTGGGACAAGGATTACAGGTGCCTCTTCCGCCTGTTACGGTTCCAGTCTTTGCAGGCGATTACGCCGACTGGCCGGCGTTTGAGGACCTGTATAGCAGTGTGGTCCACACACGGACGGACATAACGCCGGCGTACAAGATGGCTCAGCTGATGTCCAGGCTACATGGAGAGCCTCATGAATTGCTGACGCATTTGGCTGTCTCGGATAGCAATTATGAGGTGGCGTGGAAGATCCTTACCGACCGGTATCGAAACAAGCGCCTGATTGTAGACAGGCTGTTAGACCAGTGGCTGTCAATACCAACCATAACGCGAGGTACGGACCTCCGCGAGAAAATCTTCCACCCAGTCAGTGTCGCGGTCAGCGCACTAGAGCGACAGGGTTTGCCAGTGGCGGGCTACGGTTATATCTTGGTCCACACAGTGCTTCGCCGCCTGCCGAGCGAAATGGTCGCTCGATTCGAGCAGCTACATGGGGGCAAGTCCTCGGACCACCTCCCGACCTACGAGGATCTGAAGTCGTTCCTCGAGGCCGAAAGCAGGCGAGTGGACGTCCAGGCTGGTGAAGCCCTCGCAAGGAGACCTCTGCCCTCGCCACCCGGAACGGCCGGGTGCACCGGCGCGAGGAGGCAACAGTGGGCAACCCAGGCGGTACAACACCGCATTGGAATCAGGGTGTGCCTACTGCAGGGAGACAGGCCACAGGGTAACGGCGTGTCAGGAGTTTGCTGCGCAGCGGGTTCAGAGGAGACGGGGTGTGGCACAGCAGAGGCGTTGGTGTTTTCGGTGCCTGGGGCCGCATCAGGTGCGAGAGTGCCCTTCAAGCACCAACTGTAGGTACTGCCAGGGTGCACACCATCCGCTGCTCTGCATGAATCGCTCCGGAGGCGCCGGGGGCAGCGCTGGATCGGATCAGCGAAGGGAGCCTGCCCACCAAGGGAGGGAGCAACGCTCCCCACCCCCTCCAAGGAGGAGCCCACCTCCGCATCGGTCACAGGGACAGGCAGGGGGACGTCAACAGACGGAGCCCACTTACCCAAGGACGTGGGGACAATCCCCGCCACGGCAGCAGGTGCCGGATTGGGGAAGAGCGGCACAGGAACGTGGCCAAGGACACCCATCCCAGGTACGGGATTCAACGGGCGGGTGTCAGGGGCACTAGGCAGCCACCAGGGTACATGCAGTATTCTGCGGGCTTGAGCCACCTGGTTGGGTCTCAAGACCCACGCATGCCCCCGCCTATGCCTGAGTACCCGCGGCTACAGGCGCAACCTCGGTACGGACGTTTGCCGTCGGGGTACTATAGAACTCCAGCCATGGCCTTTATGGGCAGACCTCCCTACCAGCAGGAGTGGGACCCATACACAGGTTTGGGTAGTGAGGATACCCCGCGGGACGCGGCCTCACCGCGTTTAGATTCCCGCTAGGTAATCGCCGCCTACTCATCAGCTTCGGCCCCCGTCCAATCACGGTACTTTTGCCAACGGCTAAGATTTGGGTATGGGGATACGGTGGCCGGACCATTCAAGTAAGAGCCCTACTGGATACAGGGGCTCAGGGATGTATTGTATCGAGTAAGCTGGTGAGTAGGCTAGGCCTAAATGTACGGCCAAGTGAGGATGAAGCTGTAGGCATCGGGGCCTAAATGTGCCTGACATTCGGGGTCAGACGAACTTTGAGTTCGCATTAGGTAGCACATGTACAGGGTCAGCTATCAAGTCTCAGCCGTGGTGCTGGATGAAGTGGTTGGGAAACTCCTCAGGTTAGGTTACCACCAACGGTACGAGGGTTAACCACAGGGTTGGAGTTAGCTGATCCTGATTTTGATACTCCTGGTACGGTGGACGTACTTCTCGGGTCAGACGTCCTCGGGAGATTATGGTGCGGTAGGAAGAAGGTACTCCAGGAAACTGGTTTGGTGGCCGTAGATACCACAGGGGGGTATGTTGTTTTCGGCCCAGTTTGGAGACCTCAGGACCTACCAGAAGGGGATCCGGTCCTCTATGGTAGTGTGCTGTCAGAGGTGCTGCAGAGGTTTTGGGAGTCTGAAGAGCCGCCCACGGCGGACAGACGGAAGCCAGAGGATGACGAGTGCGAGTTGTTCTATCAATACAACACTGCGAGATGCCCGTCAGGCAGATTCGTGACCAGGCTACCTTTTCTTCCAAACCGCCCCGCTTTAGGTAGTTCGCGACAGCTCGCGGAACGGAGACTACTCGGAATGGAGCGGAAGATGAGGCGAGACCCAGCACTTCGGCAGAGTTATATAGAATTCATGCGGGAATATATTCAATTGGGCCACATGTCGGTGTCCAGCCTGGATTGGAGGTGTGTCGAGCATTATTACATTCCACACCTGGCTGTCTTGAAGTCACCTGAGGCGAAAATACGGGTGGTGTTTGACGGTTCTGCTCCTACCTCGAATGGTGTGTCTGTGAACCAATGTTTGCACGCGGGTCCTAAATTGAACCGGGACATTGTGGACATTCTCACAGACTTTCGGTTACACCAGGTAGCGTTCGTCGCAGACGTCAAAATGATGTTTCGCCAAACCATGATACATCCGGATGACCGTCGGTATCAGCTGATTTTGTGGCGTGAGAGCCCAGATGAGCCGATGGTCACATACGAACTTAACACGGTGACGTATGGACTTAAGCCAAGTCCGTATTTGGCAGTACGTACGCTGCGAGAGTTGGCCGCACAGGAAAGGGTAAGATATCCTCGAGCCGCAGCAGTACTGGATCGCGACGTCTACGTGGACGATATCTGCACGGGTGCTGATAGCGTGGAGCAGGCGCTAATTCTACGAGACGAGTTGATCGCGATCATGGGTTCAGGAGGTTACGAGTTGCGGAAATGGTTGTCCAGTTGCCCAGAGCTCCTGGCCGGTTTGCCAGGCGAGTTCCATCAGGACCCGCACCTCTTTGAGAACCCGGACAATCCAAACACGTTGGGCATCCTCGGGGTGCAATATAGGCCAACGCATGACGTATTCACGTACAAGATCGAGCCCGACCTTTGGAGAAAACTTGGACTAAGCGGTCGGTACTGTCGACAATCGCTAGAACGTTCGATCCTAGCGGATGGATCGCCCCGGTTACGTTCATGGCGAAGTGCTTTTTACAAAGGTTGTGGCTAGCCAACTTAGGATGGGACGACCAACTCTCCGGAGAGTTGTTGAAGGATTGGCTCAAGTTTGTGACCACCTTACCAGCGATTGTGCACATCGCGATACCCCGCAAGTTAGTCCCATCGGTGGGATGTAAGGCTACCCTACATGGGTTTTGTGACGCCTCGGAGCGAGGGTACGCGGCAGCTGTATACCTTCGGACAGCAAGTTCAACGGGAACTGTGCACGTGCGTCTGGTTATGGCCAAAAGTAAGGTGGCACCAGTCAGAACTAGATGGACCATCCCCAAATTGGACTTGGCAGGGCAGCTCTTCTAGCGCGCTTGCTAAATCATGTAACCTGCAATCTGCGTGGTACCATCAACTTGGATGAAACGGTGTACGCGTGGACTGACAGTCGGATAGTTCTGTGCTGGTTGCAGACGTCGGTACATACACTTGAGGTTTTCGTGGCAAATCGGGTGTCACAGATTACGGGGTCGGAAACTCCGTTAGTGTGGAGGCACGTACCGGGAGAATGGAACCCAGCGGACTGCGCTTCGCGCGGGTGCAGGGCACCTGATTTGGTGAGTCACCCACTGTGGTGGGGACCTCAATGGCTGACTGAGTCGCCGCAGGAATGGCCATTCAACGAGTGCAGGGCGCCGCTTGGGCCACCTGATCGAGGTTTGCGAGTGAACGTGGGGCAACTCGTACCGAAGCCTAACCCAGCTTTCTTGCTGGAACGGTATAGCTCCTCGACAAACTTCTTGGGGTGACAGGTTGGATCAAGCGGTTCGTGAACAACTGCAGGAAGCCTCAAGCAGAACGGAACTTTACACCTGTCCTCTCGCCTGCGGAGCGGAATGCGGCTCTATGCTCATTGGTTAGAGTCGTCCAGGCGGAACATTTTGAAGAGGAGGTCAGGCTGCTCAGGGATGGACGTGGAAAGCTGAAGGGAGGAATTGTGCGCCTCAACCCATTCCTGGATGAGCAAGGTATGCTCAGGGTTGGAGGCAGACTTCGAACGCTAGCCTGCCCTTTTCGGCTCGGCATCCACTGTTACTTCCAAAAGGGGACCCTTAGTTGAGCTCTTAGTCAGGGATCGTCATGAGAAAAACTCGCACGCGGGCCTTTTTGGCAGCGCTGGAGAGATTTACGTCGCGACGAGGGCGACCAGCGCTGATCAGGTCGGATTGTGGTACCAACTTTAAGGGTGCTGATCGGTGTATGAAGGAAATTGTAACGTTCTTAAGGGAGAACGAAGGAGCCATCAGCACGGGCCTCTCCCGTCAGGGCATTACCTGGGTGTTCGATCCACCAGCGTGCCCTCACTGGGGTGGTATGTTTGAAGCGGTTGTAAAGTCCGCTAAGACGCATTTGTTGCGCGTTGTAGGGTTAACAATTTTGACTTTCGAGGAGCTGGCGACCGTGTTTTGTAAAATTGAGGCTGTACTCAATTCACGTCCTTTGTGTCCGCTCAGCTCAGACCCAAATGATTTAGAGGCCCTGACGCCAGGGCATTTCTTAATTGGCCGCCCACTTAACGCCTTGCCGGAATATCCCTATACGGAGGTGAATAGCAATCGTTTGTCGCGTTATCAGTTGTTGCAGCAACTGACTCAAAACTTTTGGAAGCGTTGGTCGCTTGAGTACTTGCACATTCTGCAGCAACGCCTTAAGTGGACGGACAGGACTGAACCCCCCTGCATTGGGGATCTCGTTCTGGTTAAGGATGCCAACCTACCGCCACTGCGTTGGCGCCGGGGGCGCATTCTCAACCTGTTTCCGGGTAGTGATGGCACTCCTCGAGTTGCAGAAGTTCAGGTGGGGGATTCAGTCCTTAAGCGAGCAGTAGCTACATTATCACGCCTGCCATGCATAGAGCGGACCGATGGGTCGGTCCGGGGCGGGTGAATGTTTAGTTTTCGTATAAAATGGGCGCGCGGTGCTGGCAACACTGCTCTGTCATCTTGTCACGTCCTCTGCCGTCGCCCGCATCGTGGATGCGAAATTTGATTATAAGTGGTGTAATTTGCTACGTATTTTAATTATAAATGATTGGAGGCCAACGGGGCCGATTTCTCATTCGGAGAGAAATCTTTTAGTTATTTTGTGTTAAAAAACATTATGTGATGTCGAACTGTGAACTATAGTGCAAATTGGAGGAAAGGAGTTCGAGAACGAGCGGATGTTCCAGTGCTGTGAGTTTAGGTTATTCCCTATTCCTGCGCTCCTAAAATATCCTGAATACCTGATTCCTGTCATACTTAAACTCACAAAGAAAAGGCGTCATGGTTCGCACGGTAAGCAATTCGTTGCTGGGCCCTGTTTAAGTAGATTTTGGAAACAAGAATTTCTCGGCCGGAAACTTTCCGGAACAAAATTCTCTCATTAAATTTATTTTATTTAGCTATAGTAAAGAGCACTACGAATCGTAGTCAAATGTTGTTCCGAGGCTGATCGACCATTTAGTTTTAGATTTTAAGATAACTTTAATTTGCTTCCACTGCGCTAAGATCAGCTTCGGAATCAAACAGCTGATCAGTAATTTTGTATACGAAAGGTCCAATTTTATTTAAATACTAGCTGGTGCCCGCGAACTTCGTCTCGCCAAGGGATGCCTAGAGGTACCTAGGTATGTGCCAACAGAAGCAACACCATGTTAACAACTTTTCTAATAGAGCCATTTTCATGTGTATTATAATTTACCTGCGCTCCTGGTGTGCGACGTCAGGTAGGTAGACAGCCAGGCCCTTCAGTGTTGATAAAAGTGGTCACTATCACTGATCAGGACCTTTATCTGCCCCCATAACGAACATCAAAATACATCGCTTAGTTTCTGAGTGATGCATGAACAATCAAACTTAGACGTTGGGCCCACACTAATGTCCGTTGCTAATTGTTTTTTTGAGCGTTCGGCTAACGTCTAACGTCGTCGGTTTTAAGAATGGGGAATTTAAAAATTTGTTTGCATTTGATAAATGCAGGGCAAAAACTTGCGTTAAAACAACGCAGCGCAGAAACTTGCGTCGTTACACAACCATGTCAGAGGCCTGCTACTTGCAGTAGGCGGTAGAATAACTCTGACACCAGGGTTCATCGGGTCGTTGAACGACTCGGTGTCCCACACGAAAAGAAGAAAAAACTTGCGTCGCGTAACTTTACCTCGGTTTATTGTATGAGAAATTTGCATCTGACAAACGCATGCGTTTGCGCTTCGCTAAAATAGCGCACTCTGCGCACTAACGTACCTGACGTGTGGGCCCTACTATACACACAACCGGTAACAAATTAACTGCATTGCATCTCTTCACTGTAGGTGGGGTGGGGTCGGCTCTCCTAATTTTTCTGCGCCATCACATTCTGTCCGTGTTCATGTCTGGCCGGGTGATGCCGGCTTAGAATTGCATCACCCCAATTCTAAACGTCGGTGTCGTAAAAGGCTACTTATTTAACTTACTGTCCTACTTAATCATCCAAGAAATGAGCAGTAGCGTTCCCTGTGAATCTTACACTGCGCTTACTTACCAATCCGCCTGAAAAGCGTGGTAAGTATGACAATACCCACGATAAGGCAAGGCCCAAGTCCAGCAGTGACATGTTGTGGCTGTTATGGGTAGATGAACTTTCTGTCTAGGTTTGTCGACATCGACTGCTTATTTTATTACCCTATGACAGCCGATGTGGCGCAGTGGTAGTGTGACTTTTCTGACGTGCGAAAGTTCAGCGTTCTATTCCCGGTAGGTCACTCACAAAGTTGATATTTCACACTGTGTGAATTTGTTTCAAGTCTGGTTAGGACATAGCAAGCTAAACCACCTGATTGTCCGAAAAGTAAGATATGGTTCCGTGATTTGGAGGGAATATTAAGCCGTCGGTTCCGGTTGCTGTTAGCCTTAGGCCTTATGGCGATATTTGGCCAAAAAGCTGCATTTTTGTCTAAAAGCAAACCGCTTGGTACAGTTATAGTAGGGACCAAAATAAGCAATTTCAGTCGCAGCAGTCGAAGTTTGCTCCATTGGGAACAGAGATGGCGCCACTTTTACATAAAAAGCTTTAAAAAATTCTACAAGTCCAACGGGTTAACCGATTTTGATGTTTAGTATGTCAAATGAAAGCTAATTACATGAAGCAATATAAAAAAATATAAAAGTTACGAAAAATTATTACAAATGTGCACAAATTCGATTTTTTAATATATATTTTTAACTTTTTTTTAAGTTTTTGCTGAAAAATAATGATAAATCATATGGAAAGGGTATGTTTTTATGATATAAAAATATAAAGAATTTGACTTTGCGTTTTACAAAAAAAATTGTAAGTCAGTATCTTTATTACTTTCCGCAATATATAAGTTTGAAGATGGCGGCGGACTTAAGATTAATGAGTGGCACTTGTAAGATATTTTTCTGAAACCTAACGTGTGGGGTATCAAATTAAAGAGCTCCACGCGATGGTTTCAAAAATATACCGCTTTACACTTTTTTGGCCACATATTATAAAAAAAAACATGAGGAAAAGAGATGGCACCACTCTTATATAATTTTTTAAAAAGTTTTAAAAGTAAAAATTTAACCACACAACCACAGATTTTAACATTATTATTTAATTAATAACACAATTGATATGAAAAATCGGCCAAGAGCGAGTCGGACTCGCGCGTACGTTATCAATACAAACGTACATACAAAACACGTTTATTGTATGGAAGCCCTAAATAGTAGAGAACGGTATTTCATGAAAGTTTCATTTCGTTATGGTATTTCGTGAGATTGCGATTGATATAATTGTTTTTGATGGAGGCGTCAGTACGGGCCTTCAATGCATCGCATTTAGTGTCAACGCTTTACGCTGCTCCTCATAGTCGCGGAGTCACCTCTTTACAAGACCGCGCCATTCTGCCCGTTTTGCTGCCAAAAACTCAAATTGAGAGGACTCGATGTTGCATCTTTTCATGTGTCCCATCTGAACATCTCTAAATCTAAGGAGTTGACCGCCATGCTTTCGCTTGCCCTCCTCTAGCTCAGAATAGAAGATGCACTTCGCCACTCGCTTATCTGCCATCCGAGAGGATAAGTGACCGCATCACTGAAGCTATCGACGCATTAAGTAGGCTTCACTGCCACCAATATTGGCTCGTCTTAGAACTTCGGTGTTGCAAACTCGGTCGGACCATCTAATCTTCATGATGGTGCGAAGGCATTTAAGTTGGAAGATCCAACGTGCGTATGTGGTGACGATACACACACCAGGTTTCGGAAGAGTACAGAGGGTTTGGCAGCACAATCGCCATATATACGGATATTTTCGTGGCTAGTTTAAAGTCGAGCGAGCAGAAAACCTTGAAATGTAGCTTCCCAAATGCTGCAGCACTGATTGTGTAATTGATCTCAGCATCAAGGTCACACTTAGCTGTTATAGTGTTCCCCAGATATCGAAACTTGTCAACCTGTTTCAACATATCTTTACCAAGCTTAATTGTCAGTGTCCCACGATCTGGTGTATTTACGTCTTTTAACACTGATTTCTAGGCGGAATATGCAGCATGCATGGTGAAAAACGGTCGTCAGTTGTTGCAGGCCTTTGGGGATTCTGCAAAGAAGCACAGGTCATCGGCATAGATAGCTTCGGTAATAAGTGCATGCGAGACTTTGATACGCGCCTTAAATCTAGCCAAATTGAAAACATGCGGACTCCTTCGGAGACAGTGTAACGTGAACAGTTTGGGTGCTAAAACGCACCCTTGTTTCACTCCACAGGTGACGGGAAGAAACCAGACTGATCATCGTTAGACGCAGCACTGAAAATGCTTGTCATGCAGGAGTCTCAGGAGGCGCACAAACTTCTCCGTGTACCCTAGTTTTTCTAGGACCATCCAGAGAGCTTCACGAGGTAGACTGCCGAACGCTTTCTCTAGGTCAACAAAGCAGAGTTACAACTGACGACCTTGTTCTCAGCTTTTTCCTGCAGTAGACGTACCGAGAAAATAGCTTCACAAGTGACTGTGTCAGATTGAAAGCCAAACTGGGTTTCGAGCAGAATCTTTCCTGATAAGTCCTTCAAGCGGTTTAATAGGACTCTTGCAAAGGCCTTTCCGGGAACCGATAATAACATACCGCGGTATGAGTTATAGTAAGAACGTTCGCCTTTGTTCTTGTAGAGGGCACTAATGAGAGACACTTTAAAATCATCCGGGACTCGCTCCTCCTTCCATATTCGAACAAAAAGTTTCCATACCAACAAGTGCAGCTCCGCACCGCCATATTTAAGTATTTCATCTGGTATAAGATCAATGCCAACCACTCGCTTATTATGCTGGCGGTCTGGTCTTCATCACGCGACAGGGGCTCGTCCAGCTCGGTGGCTAGGGGGAGTCGAGGTAAAGCTGTTGCTCTGCTTGTCGAGTTTTGTCATGTAATCTCATAAATTTTGCTATCTTTAAGCAGCTGTATACCGTTCTGTGAAAATAAAGTTACATTTACTGCTTATTTCAACTATCTAACTATTAAGTTAGATAGTTATTTTTTTATATGATAGAAGGCATTACACTATTTCTACTACGACGATAAAATCTAAATACAGAATAGAATTAAAATTAAGAGCGGGCTCCCATACAATAAATGTGTTTTGTATGTACGTTTGTATTGATAACGTACGCGCGAGTCCGACTCGCTCTTGGCCGACTTTTCATATCAATTGTGTTATTAATTAAATAATAATGTTAAAATCTGTGGTTGTGTGGTTAAATTCCTATATTTAATTTTTTTTTTTAATTAAATAAGAGTGGTGCCATCTCTTTTCCTCATTATTTTTTTAATATGTGGACAAAAAAGTGTAAAGCAGTATATTTTTGAAACCGTCGTGCGGAGCTCTTTAATTTGATACCCCACACGTTAGGTTTTAGAAAAATATCTTACAAGTGCCACTCATTAATCTTACGTCCGCCGCCATCTTTAAACTTATATATTTCGGAAAGTAATAAAGATATTGACGTACAATTTTTTTATAAAACGCGTAGTCAAATCTTTTATATTTTTATATCATGAAAACATACCCTTTTCATATGATTTATCATTATTTTTCAGCAAAAACCTAAAAAAAGTTAAAAAGATATATAAAAAAATCGAATTTGTGCACATTTGTAATAATTTTCCGTAACTCTTATATTTTTTTTAAATTGCTTCATGTAATTAGCTTTCATTTGACATACTAAACATCAAAATCGGTTAACCCGTTGGACTTGTAGAATTTTTTAAAGCTTTTTATGTAAAAGTGGCGCCATCTCTGTTCCCAATGGAGCAAACTTCGACTGCTGCGACTGAAATTGCTTATTTTGGTCCCTACTACAACTGTACCAAGCGGTTTGCTTTTAGACAAAAATGCAGCTTTTTTTTCATAATGTCTAGTACTATGTCCTATGATTATGATTACGGCAGTCGTTGCACAACCATGTCAGAAGGCTTGCTAATTGTAGTAGGCGGTTGAAAATCTCTTGGCTCCAAGGTTCATCGGGTCAAAAGTCAAAGTAAAAAAAACTTCGCCGTCTGTCCGTCCATCTGTCTGTCACAAGGAGGCAATAACTCATAAACCGAGATAGAGAGTTGAAGCCTACAAAGATGTTATATTTTAGGCAAAAATCATAATTTCTGAGCTTGTGGTACCCAGCCCTTTCATTTCAGTATGCAAATGAGCGATTTTCCGGCAGTAGAAAGTAGTTTATACTTTGAACTGTCTTAATAAGTTAATAACTATAAACCACAAAAAAAATTGACATCCACCTGGTTGAAGATTAAATGTTTGAAAAGAATTTAAAGATTCTACGTTTTATCGTATTTCCCGTGAAAATCAACGATTTTTCAGCAGAAAAAATTCCTAAATGTTGAACAGGATTTACACGACAAAAGTTTCATTCCAGTCCACCCGGTTCAAGGGTACATTTTACGTTTAATCGTATTTCCCGTAGGAAACAGCAATTTTCCCGCAGTAAAAAGTGGCTGAGATGTTGACCAGGTTTAGTAGCTACACAATAAAAAAAGGTTCAATCAAATCCTAACAGTATTCTCAGATATTAGCAGTTAACTTATCTTAAAAATGTGTAGATTTTACGCTTTTATCCTTTTTCCCGTAGGAAAGAACAATTTTCCCGCAGTAAAAAGTGGCTAAGATGTTGACCAGGTTTAATAGCTACACAATACAAAAAGTTTCATTCAAATCCGTTCAGTAGTTTCGGAGATTAGCGGTAACAAACAGACAAACAGACAAACGGACAAACAGACAAAAAATTTGAAAATTACTAAAATGTGTTCTAATGCTATTTTTACATCACCCCCAATTAGTTTTTCGTAATTTTATTCAATGTACAGACACACGGCTTTTACTGTTTTATTATATGTATAGATTTTAGCCTATGTTTCCATTCCAAACCATTCATGTTATTGTCTTCATGTTGATGACAAAGTTATAGGAAATTTAATGAGCTTAATAGTTTCTTAGACATTTTGAAGATACGATGCATCGTTTACGAGTTACAGTCGAGAAACTGAAAAAAGGGACACATAATTAACCCCCCTAATCCCAGCACCGCATATTATCGAGGGGATTTTATTCGACGTTGTGAAGAGGACCTACCACTACACAAATCCACAACATTTCGTCACCGGGAATTTTTTTTCGCTGATTTTGCTATCTTTCTTGGACTACTAACCGGTTCTCGTTTTCGCTATGGGTCACTAGTAAAAATTTACTTCGTATTTTGTTTAGCTTTTTCTAGAAAACCTTCGTTTGGTCCACCCGGTAAACGATGGAAGGAAAAATACCCTTGCCTGCAGCGACGTTCCGTAATGTATTTCAACAAAGAACAAGTTTTAGACAATTTCCAAGAAAAATGGAAAGCTCCGACCTGGCCGCTCATCTACTTGGAAAACATTTTGTCATTTTACTTTTCCTTAGAGTATAAATAAGCAAGCGAGTGTGCGTAAAGTCCCTCGCCGTACTGTCAAAGCGTAAGCAGTTGCTCCCTAGATACAGTAAATGCATTAGAATTTATAGAGGTTCAATAGTACTGAGGCGCCCCGCGCGCCGTTTCTCTAATTTGTGGTACTATTCTGTCACTGACGTTTTGCTACTGATAGACAGAGAGGTTGTGTTCTGACTACTGCCAATCGTTCTAACTTTTGAGGCGCACTCTACGAACTTGCTTGCTATAATACTCTAAGTAAGCATTGTCATTTTACTTTTCCTCAATATCGGATTATCTTGCGCAAAATATCCATCATGGCTTCCTGGAACACGTTTTTACGACATGATCTTAACGCTTGAATAAAAATGGGTGAGATTGTAGGTATAGAAGTAGAGACATTTTGGTAACAGAGATCAAAAGAGATGTGTTTTTGTTCATTATGTAACCGATAATCTCCGAAGCTACTGGACCGATCCCAAAAATTCTTTTACTTTTCGAAGAACTCTTAAAATACGGAAATATGACAAAGGCAGTCTTAACACTAAAATTATTGTTTAAAACAGGATTATTACCGTGATAATATTTTTGTTGATCCCGATATTTAAAGATCAACTTCCTCTTCAAACTCCCGGCGTCTACAAAGTTAATTGCAGCTGTGGGAGCTCGTACATTGGTCAGACCAAAAGAACAATAGTCGACCGCATGAAGGAACATATCAGAGCTGTAAAAAACAACGATGCCCAGAAGTCAGCCATAGCGGAACACCTAAACCAAGCGGAAACTAATCACTGGATTGAACTACATAACCCGCAAGTACTGTCAACAGAACGTCACTATATACCTCGTTTAGTGCGAGAAGCCATCGAAATCACAAAATATAAAAACTTTAATCGTGAAGATGGTTTCAAGCTGTCCAGTGCGTGGAATCCAGTATTAAACGTATACAACCGCAAAAAACACTCGACTTCAAACTCGCGAAGTGATACTGTTAGTGTGGTGTGTCGTGATCGTGACAAAATAGTGAGTGACAATTAGAGATGGGTAATGACCCGGGTTAAAATCCAAAAGTGGGTTAAAACCCAATAATCACCCAGTTTCAACCCAATTATAAACCATTTTTGTGGGTTAAAATTTTGAATAGAGATTGAATTTAAAATAAATATTTTAAAGCCCTAGGTCGATTGAAAAATATACGTGCTAGCTTATAATAGTCTTGTTAATGAAATCCACGGTAGTTTTATGACTCGGAACTTTAACCCTTATTAGAACATAGGGAGAATATTTCCCACCATGCCATAACTCAAAAACACACATTTATTTATTTTTGTCTATGGTTTTCATTTGAAAAATCTAAACGCATCTTTAGCCTATTACTTTTCACATTTATATATGGCACCTTTGTCAAAAATGTCACCTGTCAATGTCAAACGAACTTCAAGTTGTTGGAATGCGTAAAATGGCCAAAATTTGCAGTTTTGTGGTGTATTTTATTCTGTAACTCGGAAGAAAATTCTTTGTAAGTACATCTTATGATAATTTTCACTAAAAACACAATCTATCGTTACGTTTATGTGAAAAGATCGTGCGTATATTGGTATTTTCGTTTTTTACCTTTCGAACAAAGTGGAAATAGTTTCCCTATGTTCGTTTAGGAACTGACTAATGGGAAACTATTTCCCTCTGTCCGTTCCGAGAAATTTATTTAATACCTCATATTAAAAAAAACACGGGAAAAATATGGGGTGATGACATTTTAAGCCGGCATCACACGGTATTACTAAGTAGGTTCCTAAATTAAAACACGTACCTTCACTTTTTGATAAAAGAATTCATAAATGAAAATAATTTGAGAGGTAAACCCGTAAACACAACCTAGTCATGCAGTGAATTGAATTCGTGTGGACATAGGGAAATAATTTCCCTTCTATTTTGTTCTAAACGAACATAGGAAATAATTTCCACCTCAAAAAAACATACTTCCAAACGTTGATTATTATTTTTTTGTATTATTATGAAGTGCCATAACTTTTAATAATCGAAACCAAGCCATATTTCCAGAAATCAAACAAAAATTTGTCGCGTTCTAATAAGGGTTAATAGATATGGATATTTGAAATGTTCAGATAGAGAATGCAATAATTACATGATATCAGATGTAAATATTGGGCACGATCTTTAAAAGCTTATCAATTCGGTAGGTAGGTAAAGTCGTTAAGTTAGAAATGTGTAAGTGATTTTATTATTAGTGGAATGTTTCTGTTTTAGGGTTTTAAATCTAAAATAAAATAAATCTTACGTACATAAAGATACGGTAGCCAAATTTAAACAATAGAGGTACATTTTCCAGGTAAATAGGAAATCGTTCCAGCAATAATGTATTGTTCTCCCTGCCACTGAATGATCCTTAAAAACATTGTTGCTAAGTAGTTGCTGCATGCAAAAAAAGATAGAATTTATTTTTATAATGTCATCTATTTCTTTTTTCTATGTTCCTTCGTTTATTGAGTGCGCTTGTGACTTTGATTATAAACTTATTTTGACGACCCCTTGTTTTTCTCTGGACTGATCTATCTGCTATTTACGACGACTTTAAGCTAGTGTAAACGGACTGATACCTCAGCTTGATTAGGATTTGTTTTATTTATTTGGATTGAGAAAAACCGAGGGTCGAAAGTTTTTACCAAGACACTGGGAAGGAGCCATCTGGCAAAGCTAACTACCTCGAATGGTGTAACTGTCACATCGGTTCCAGAGATTCTCGCTGAAATTGAGGACTTCTATGGAAATCTGTATGCCTCGCATGCAAAAAAGCCTCCACCTGACGCGACCCCAAACCCAAGAGCTCCTCTCTCCCGCCACTTTACATAAGATCTCCCGGACGTAGATATAGACGAAATCGGGGCGGCTCTCAGACACCTTAAGAATGGGAAGGCTCCCGGGGAAGACAGAGTGGCCTCTGAGCTACTTAAAGCCGGTGGAAAACCTGTCCTCGAGGAGCTGAAAAGGCTTTTCAACTCTGTAATAGCCAATGGGACAACCCCGAAGGCATGGAGCAGAGGTGTAGTGGCATTGTATTTTCAAAAAAGGAGACAAAACGCTTCTCAAAAACTATAACCGATCACACTTCTAAGCCACGTCTATAAGCTGTTCTCGAGAGTCGTCACGAATCGTCTGGAATCAAGATTTGACGCCTTTCAGCCACCGGAACAGGGCAGGTTTCGTAAGGGCTTCAGTACCGTGGACTACATCTATACTGTAAAGCAGGTTATACAGAAGACAGAGGAGTACAACCAACCACTGTGTATGGCTTTTGTGGACTACGAAAAAGCCTTCGACTCTTATCGAAACCTGGGCTGTTTTTGGAGTCCTTGCAGCGGTGTAAAGTTGACTGACGGTATGTGGAGGTGCTTAGAAGCCTTTATCAAATGGCTACGATGTCCGTTCAAGTACAAAACCATAATACAAGACCCATCCAACTGCTCCGTGGTGTAAGACAGGGTGACGTTATATCCCCAAAACTCTTCACCAACGCATTGGAGGATGTCTTCAAAACGCTAAGTGGGATGGACTGGGCATCAACGTCAACGGCAAAAATCTCACGCATCTCCGCTTTGCCGACGACATAGTCCTAATGGCCGAATCGCTGCAGGACCTGCGAAAAATGCTATCTAGTCTTAGCTCTGCCTCGAGACGTGTTGGACTTGGGATGAACTTGGGTAAGACGAAGGTCATGTTCAATCAACACATAATCCCCGAGCCCGTCTCCGTCGAAGGTGTAGTCCTTGAATTTGTCCAGAAATATGTGTACCTTGGACAAACTTTGCAGATGGGAAGAGACAACTTTGAAGCTGAAATCACCAGAAGAGTGCAGCTTGGCTGGGTAGCATTTGGAAAGCTGCGTCACATCCTCGAATCATCTTTGCCACAATGCCTCAAGACCAAGGTGTTCGATCAATGCGTCCTACCAGTCATGACCTACGGAGCCGAGACGTGGAACTTGACAGTAAAACTGGCCCACCGGCTACATGTCACTCAGAGAGCTATGGAAAGGTCTATGCTTGGTATCTCTATAATGGATAAAGCCCGGAATGAGGCCATCCGAAAGAAGACCAAAGTGACGGACATAGTCTGGAAGTGTAACAAGCTGAAGTGGCAGTGGGCCACATTTGTCGTAGAACCGACGGACGGTGGAGTAAGCGAGTTCTCAAGTGGAGGCCACGCCTCGGCAAGCGTTGGACGCCCTCCAGCCAGATGGACCGATGACTTAAAAAAGGCGGCTGGTAGCGACTGGATGGCAAAAACGGGAGATCGTGCCTTATGGCGTTCCCTGTGGGAGGCCTACGTCCAGCAGTGGACCGCAATAGACTGAAATAGAAATAGTTACATTTTGTTAGCATGTTATTAAAAAGTTAATGTATTTTATAATCTATAACATAATTTTCTAAGGACACGCCATTAAAGCCGATTTTTCTTATAGTTTTGCCGGCTCACCACATGACCGTTTCTACTAATTTCGTTTTCTACTTTTTGTTTGTTGCCCATTTTTGTTTGAAGATTATAAAAGTTTACTACTTTTCTGTGTTCATATTGTTCTATTTAGAGCATAGAACCTAAAAATTGCGATATTTCGAGCTTGTGGAAATTCGGAGGCCTATTTTGCTTGGTTTCAAAACGGTAGTTTTGCTATTGAATTATTTTTGAAGTTTTCGTGTAGAGTTTACGGCATCTTCCTTGGTACCGTATTTTTTGGAGTCTAACGTATTGGAAAAAGGATAATTTCACACAAGATTTCAAGCCTTAACCTTGAACCATAATTTTTGGCAAATTTTTTCATAAATATTTTTAATTTTTCGGCTACAATTCTCGCTGATGTAGATGGTGCCTCCTCAGTCACTTTTTTGCTCTATTTACATTTCGTCAGTAAATATTGTACTCTGTCTTCACGGAACTTTAGATGACGTCATCATATCTTGGCTCTCCCACTTAAGATAATCACAGACTTTCTTGAGTGTCGTATTATAAGGTGTCCAAACAGATTCCCATAGGTCCCGTAAAGTTATTTCAAAAGTCGAGATAATTTTGCTAGTTTTTTTAGAATATAAGTGATTTTAATCTAACACGTTGGTTTTTAAGCTGAGTGAGTGGTTTTGGTTTTCATTTCAGAAGCTAGCACGAATATTTTTCACTAGACCTAGGGTTTTAATTTACTTATTTTATATTTTTATCACTATTGAACATATTCACCCACAAAAATGGGTTATAATGGGTGAAAACTAGGTGATTTGGGTTTTAATCCGGTTTTAACCCAAATGGGTGGAATGGGTTTTAACCCATTACCCATCTCTAGTGACAATAGTAGTGATTCGAGTAACCGTGAAGAACGCAGTCGACGAATCCGAAAGAGGGTAGACAGATATGTTTGCCCTTAGAAAGATGACATCACTCGCCAAGCCAGTCTACTCGTGACCATGGGGCGTGCAACCGCCCCGAAATATCGGGATCAACAAAAATATTATCACGGTAATAATCCTGTTTTAAACAATAATTTTAGTGTTGTGAACAACCGTGAAAAACTAAAAACTTATAAAGGCAGTCTTACCGCTTGCCTTTTGTAGAAGTAAAAAAACAAAGTGCTACGCAGAGCCTACGACTCGTAGAAAACTGCTACGAAGGGCTAATGACTTTGTATAGTAATGGTAATTACTATTTAAATACTATGGTGCTACCATGTGCTATCTAAGAGTAATTAAAGTAAAATATAAAAAAAGAGTGCTCGTATCACCCCGCACCGTACTGTCAAGCGTAAGCAATATTATAGTTCCATGGATATCTACGCCAAATCAATAAGGAGTAATTAGAGATGCACAGAGATGTTGTGTTCGTATTAGTGCCAACCGTTCATAACGAGTAAGGCGCACTTAAAGCTTGATTTTTGCTTAAATATATTCTATAGGTGCTACAGAGGTGCTACATAGTGCCAGCTACGACTTGTAGTAAACTGCTATGACGCGCTACGAAATTGTATGGATAACGGTCGTGTGTAATACTAGCAACTCAAGTTGTATTAAATGGATCAAAATTTGTTGGTTCCACACGAAAGTGTATGTTCATTCCTCAAATAAGTTTGTCGGAATTTTAGTAATAAAAACAGCTGCTCAGCAATTTTGTTGCGAAGGCACGCTATACTCTATACGTGTGCTCTTAAATTCTGAGTCCAATAAATTGAGTTTGTGTGTAATAAATCAAATAAATAAAGACGCTCGTATCGAGAACCTGTCGACTTCCAGAAAGTCTTTTACTATTACACAGTTAGTACGTGAAAGGCAACTTAAAGTTTGTCCAAGCTAGTCGCAGGAAATTCACTACTTGGACTTCGGAGCTAGTCTAAGCTGGCTAAAACTATAGATACTTTGGCAAACTTTTATTTCATGGTTTAAAACTTTTACGTTTTATTTAGCGGCCTGCCCTTTGTTTGCACCCACTGCTAAC
>JANFCV010000497.1:0-95162 GCA_024500475.1 Phthorimaea operculella
TTATTTTATTTAGCTATAGTAAAGAGCACTACGATCGTAGTCAAATGTTGTTCCGAGGCTGATCGACCATTTAGTTTAGATTTTAAGATAACTTTAATTTGCTTCCACTGCGCTAAGATCAGCTTCAGAATCAAACACACCACGTCTGACTAAATTTTGAAAGTCATTCAGGAGACCGTATATCACCATAGTGTCATCCTGTCGCTTAAAATTGCAATACATTCACTCTCAAATCCCTTATTCTTCTTACGATTACTATGCTATTGTAGGTGGAATAACTGCCACCATGCGGTTGACCATAGTCGACAGATATTCAGCCGAGGACAAAACTTTATCGCCTTTTACGAAACACCCTGAGTGGACTAGGGTGGCAGTATAGCCGCTACCCCGCACTTAGCTGCCCCACATTGGGCGATGGCCAAGCGTACGGCAGCTTTACTTACCTACCTTCATATTCTATTCATGTTAATAAGAGGTTAAGCATACTCAATACCTCATCCCGATGTGAAGATAACCTAAGATAACTTTAGATAACAACACACACACACATATCATGTTAGTGTGGTAACGTGGTAACTTCCGCATATTGTTCCCACCGTGTTGTCACCCTGCTGCACAATGCTGTTCTGTAATACTTTGATATTCACTTTTATGACTATGAATGTGTGATGTCATTATTTTTAATCGAATGTTGCATCAATTGTGAATTGGTGATTGATTGGCACTGATTCTGAAAAAAATATAGAAACCTAAATATGTAGAAAAATTGAAATTAAGAAATCGTAAAATGTAGAAATCACAATGCAGGATGTGACCCTTGACTTTTGGCATACCGTACCATTGCTACTTTATGCATTGGCTTTCTTTTGACATGAATAGTAGCAAAACTTCTATAGATAGACAGACATATTACCTATCATGATTTTAAAATATATCTCTTACCATTTTAACATATTTTGCCATATCCACCTTTAAGCCATATCTTCTTCTTCTTCTTCTTCAACCGTAGCCACAATGCTGAGTGTAGGTCTCCTCAACGATCTCCACTTTCGACGGTCAAGGCTAGTCTCTTCCAGCTCTTCCCAGTGACTGCGACAATGTCATCTGTCCATCTTGCCGGCTGTCGACCCACGTTCGTCTTCCCTCTCTCGGTCTCCATTCCAACACTTTCTTTCCCCACCTGTCATCAGTTCTTCGGCATATGTGTCCACCCACTTCCACTTTCTACATGTTATCACTTTTGCTATGTCAGTTAACCTGGTTCTTCTGCGTATTTCGGTATTTCTTACTCTGTCGCGTAGAGATATACCATAGCGCGCTCCATAGCTCTGGGTGACTTGTAAGCGATCGATTGTGTGTCGGGTTAATGTCCATGCCTCAGAGCCATATGTCATGACAGGAAGTACGCATTGATCGAACATACGACGTTTTAAGTTCATAGGCACCTTTTAGATTTTAGTACGTCAGACAGTTTACTAAAAGCACCCCAGCCAAGTTGAATTCGACGCTTTATTTCACGGTCTTGGCCATTAATTTCTAAACTCAGGGTCTGCCTAGGTAAACATATTCCTTCACCTTCTTGATCTGGTTGCCTTGGATGGTTATGTGGTCAATATCATCGCAACACATCATCTTGGTTTTGAAGCATTCATTTTGAGACCAACGCTAAGTGATGCATCATAAAGTTCCTGAACCATAGACTGTAGTTCGTCTACACTTTTGCGAAAACGATGATGTCGTCGGCAAACCGCAGATGGGTTAACTGTTCGCCATTGATGTTTACACCTCTTTGGGTCCAGTTGAGGAGCTTAAATACATCTTCTAGACAAGCTGTAAAAAGTTTGGGTGATATTGTGTCCCCTTGTCTTACTCCTCTCTGTACGCGCACTTTGTCTGTAAGCTCATGAAGTTTAACCTGTAAAGTGGCTGAGCGGTATATTTCTCTGATGGCTACATATCTTGTATCAACCTGACAACGTTGTAGAGTGAATTACGGCCCAGTGTTCTACCGTATCAAACGCCTTTTCATAATCCACGAAGGCTACTACTGGGTTGGTTATACTCGTTACACTTCTCTATAACTTGGCGTACTGTAAATATATGGTCTATAGTTGAGAATCCACTCCTAAATCCAGCCTGTTCGATAGGTTGGGCCGAGTCTAGCCTAACTGACAGACGATTTGACCACTTTGGTAAACAGCTTGTAAATGTGACTCAGTAGTGAAATGGGTCGATAATTACTCAATTTAGTGATGTCCTCTTTTTGTGTAAAAGTACCACGATCGCATTCTTCCAAGATTCTGGAATTTGCCTTCGAACAATACTTTATTGAAGAGCATCTGCAGTTGTTTAAGCACAGGTCTACCGCCGTGGAGTAATTGTTCGTAAGTGATCCCATCTTCACCTGGTGATTTACCCTTCTTCATCTGCTTGAGCGCGTGTTTTATCTCATACAGGCTAAACTCTGGGAGATCTTCCGTTCTGTGCCTAGTAAGGGTAGCTCGTGGATCACTTGAAACAGCAGAGTTCGGCTCCTGCGATTGCGAACTATAGAGCTCGAATAAAACCTTTCTACTGCGTCTTTAATCTCCTTACGGTCTGAAGTTTGTTGGTCATTCTCTTTGGTTAGCCGATGTATCTGGTTATTGCCGCGATTCATCTGTTTCCTGAACACTTTTGGACCCTTGTGTTTTTCAATAGTAGCAAGGATTAATTCGTGGTTTCTTCTCCTTTGATTCCTTATAGCATGTCTTATGCGAGTATTAATATTGTTGATACCCTGTTGGTCCGGTGTTGACAATATTTGCTTCCGGTGTTCGAGGAGGAGAGTCAGGTCACTTGGCATCTTAGCTTTCGCGCTGTATGCTGGTTTTATTTCTTTGATAGTGTGCTTGATTGAATCTACTAGCTGCCGATTTATTTGATCAGCACTCCATTGATTTGTCTGTCCGCTAAGTTTTCCGCTAGTTTGTCCTGGTAATACTCTTTTGGGCTAACAAGTATGTCTCATCCCTTCGGTCTAATTGTTTCAACGAGTCGTCTCCGTTCTAATGGCAGGTTAATTGCAATCCGTGCTCTTAGGATTCTGTGGTCACTTCCTGCACCGGCTTGGTTTATAACGTCGACATCGTGTACTACATGTTGGACAGAACATAATCAATTTGGTTTGTATTCCCGCTTGGCTCCTCCATGTCCACAACTTCTGGGGCTTTTTCTCAAAGTGTTCATAGCATAGAGTTTCTGGTACTCGAGATAACTAGCCAAGGTTTGCCCTCTCTCGTTTCTTTGGCCCAAGCCAAACCCGCCCTGAACTCTTCATTCGCTGAACTTTTTCCTAGTTTGGCGTTGAAGTCTGATGACAAAGTATAGAAGCAGGGATTCTCATTGAGTGCCTTGGTGACATCATCGTAGAAAACGTCCAATCTGTGTCGTGCTTTTGGCTGATGTTGGAGCGTAGACTAAGTAAGCCATATCTTGTTCTTGTATTATGTTTTGCTGTACTAATTTTAAGAAGTTGCAATAAGATATCATACATACATTTACATCCTATACACACACATGTTCGTTCTGATTCATTATAGAACTTAATTTCGAGCTCTGCGTCTCATCAAAGGCAGAGACATGTCTTTATTTTCTCAAAGCTTTCACCGTATCACTTTGGAATATGAATGAGAATCCATTAAGCCTAGAATTAACCTCAACCTTTAGTAACCTTTCGTACTTGTCAAAGGACCGTCGCGTCGTCCTTGCTTTAATTGCTAGTTTATAGCTACTTTGTATCAGAGGTGAATGACCGTTTTTGTTACAGGTACGTCTACGTTGATTCAACTTTTTGTCGAGTCCAGTGGGGTCAAGATATCGCGTTCTGTAAGTACTTAGCTAGACAAACACATTTAATTGTATGAATTTGTATGGTAACAAAAGTGTCGATAAAAACTTTACGGTTAACATAATTTACTTACAATTGGTACTCATTGTAGTCTATTGTAATCGTCTAACTAGCGGATTCTGCAATGCTCTGCCTTGCGTCTTATATGTTTTTACCGAATGGCTAATAGTAACTTAATAATAGTATGGTCTGGAAAAGTATCAAGTTGAAGTGGCAGTGGGCTGGCCACACCTGTCGTAGAACCGATGGACGGTGGAGTTAGCGGGTTCTCGAGTGGAGCCACGTTTCCGTAAGCGAAGTTGGACGCCTTCCGGCCAGATGGACAGATGACTTAAAGAGAGTGACTGGATGGCGAAAACCGGAGATCGTGCCTTATGGCGTATCTTTAGGATCTACCGTCCAGCACAGGACTGCCATAGGTTGATAAAATGATGATGATTAATAAATACTATGGAGAAATCATCATGATAAGTATCTAGCTAGACCTACATAAATAAAATACTTCACGGTTTACAAGTTTAATCTACATTTCCTTGAACGTAAGTATTCTCAGCACCTTGCATGGATTTTGCAACATCTTACTTGAAATTCGTCTTTCGTAGTCCGATTCTTATCGTGCAGCTAAAGTCACTTGCTTAGCCACTGACATGAATTTTAATACATCTAAATACTCGATAACAAAATGCGATGTTCTTTTCGTCTGTTTTTATTTGCTTATAAATATCATCCAACAGTCAAAGACTTTAGCTCAGTAGTACTAAATAGTACCTAGTAGTACTACTATTGTATTTTTGATGATTTACTAACAAGATTACTATTTGTACACTTCTCGAGTGATCAATAAGTAACGCGGTTTCCATTGATTGTTATGAATGAGATATAGACAGAATCTCGCAAAAAAGTGGGCCCACATGAGCGTAACCTTATATGTCCAAGTCCATATCAGTAGATTTCATATTCGAGTGCTAATTCATATGAACACTAAAACCACATGAATGTAGGTGAACACATACCTACTTACATTCTTACGGAACAAGTTGAACATACGACCACATAATAGAGAATTTACAGAAGGACAGCTCGTCCCTTTTTCCGATCATTTATTCCTACACTCTAGGTTTGCTACTTTATCTTTCTGAATTTTAATAGAGTCTGGCCAGCGAGTCTTTGGACACGGAAATGGCGCCAATTTTAAAAATCTTTTACATGTTAACACGGAAAAACTACAATAAAACAATTTTGATACTTACTATTTTTTTGTTTTCTGCTCTTTAGTTTGTGTTTACCTTGCCTACCGGTATGTATGTATGATGTATCTACCGGGAGTAACAGAAAGGGTATAACAAGCCGAAAGGAGGTCAAGGCCTTATGAAACTGAACAACTTTCCCCATGGAACATGGGTCGATATATGAAAAAATATTTGGACCTTCCATACAAAATCGCAGATCAGCTGATTGATTTACACTGAGAGGTCCAAATTTTTTCATATTTCGTCCCATGTTCCATGGGAAAGTTGTTCAGTTTCATGATACCTTGACCTCCTTTGGCTTTTACTTTCTGTTACTCCCAGATACATCATTACATACCGTAAGCAAAACAAACAAACTAAACCGAACAACAAAAAATAGTATCAAATTGTTTGTTTTTCAGTGGTAACATGTTGCCATTGAAATATTTGAATTATTTGACGTCCAAAGACTCGCTGGCCAGACTCTATACGGTAGTTTATTAAAAGTACGGTAATTTAAAAAGTAATTTTAAAGTACGGTAGCTACCTGGGCTAAACATACTTTGAAACATTAGTTACATTACATTAAACTTACACTATGACACACTATACAAAACGATTTGCACCTGCGAATCGCGAACTCTGTTAATATTCGCTTCTAGCCGGTTCGAAACGGTTCGAGTTCGCGCGTAAATGACGGCGTGTAGATTTTGTGTGTGAGTAGTGACGTTTCCTAGTAGCCGTCTCTCTGTATAGGGCGCCAATACTTACTTTGTTGAACGACTATAAACCGCTTACAAAAACGGACCGGTTTTTTCACGCCCATCCCCGCGGCCCGCCCGCGCGCCTCCGCGCTCCGCGGCGGGATGCGGTGAAAGTGTACTCGACTTCAATTGGATGTAAATGAAACACATCGGCGCGATTAGCGGAACAGAATGAAGCAGTTGCATAGATTATGAATGAATTATGTATTTTATTCAGATTTCGGAATTTGTCATTCAAGGTATGTAGGTGATAGTTTTGTTTAAGCGTGATAGGATGTGGCTAAACTGGTCGTGGAAGGGACGTTTGCCAGTCTCTCTGTAACCTAATTATTTGCTACTGCATCGCTTCACGCTGAAGCATAATGAGTGAAAATGTGAACCGTTTCAGAGTTTCAGTAAACTAACTTTCGTTCTTTTTTTAAGTAGATTATTCCTATTCTGTTAAATCGAGAAAAGTAGTCTATCTATTTTGGGTAATTAATGTACTTACATACTTATTTTCATATTAATAGCTCTAATGCTTCACACTTAGATGAAAATTGTCCTCGCTGCGCTAAGGCTTCATACCTATAGTAACATAGAATGTTACTCAAAGCGTGCCTGCGTGTGTATCTACTTGTATAATACCGTAACGTTCCGTCATTCTCTGCTAAACTAGGTAACCTTAATTTTTTACTATTAGTCTTTATCTCGACACGTCTACTTAATGCGTATTTATGACTGATTATTCTATACTTAATGAATGGGTAATGGATGACAGTTAAGATAAAGACTTTCGAGTTACATTTTCGGTATTCGAGTCGGTTGAATCTAAGATGTGATTAATTGTAAGAAATCGGTCACCTAACATATAGGTTTATCACACTCCAAAGTCCCATGTGATGCCGACTTAGAATAGCACCACTCTAATTCTACACGTGGGTGTCGTAAAAAGCGACTAAGGGATAATCATCCTAGTAAATGCAACATCTTGCACTGCGCTCATCAATTCGACTGTTAAGCGTGGTGAGTATAAGGGGAGGCCCATGTCCAGCAGTGGACTATTGTTACTGTTATGTTTATGGTTATTCTGTAAGTGCACATAGATAGGTTCGTATGAAGTATGAGTTATGAGTTAAATCTTATGACCGTAATAAAAGTCTCTTAACTCTGAGATCGATCTTGAGAGCGATTTTGAGATGTCGTCATTTGTCAATAATGCTCTCCGAACTCAAGAGATGAGAGCAATTTATAAATACGTCCCGTAGTTTGAAGTCGTAGAAATAAAGCAGTACAAAAATTTCATTACATTATATTTCTGGACATCAACGGTCGATATGGATATGGTTGCAAGCCATCTAAACCTACTCGTACACCTGAATATTTGGTGGGTAGCTCTTTAGATCTTTTTGCTGTTTAAATGTCCAGACTAATCATAATACCCTTCCTAAACAAAGCAAGGGTGGACTCAAAAGTGGTTCTGGGAAGAAGGGATCGGACCCCCAAGCCAAATATTTCTTAAAGCGCAAAAGTTCAGAATTTGACCCATATCTATAACCCCGTTCATGGCCCAACGGAGCAAAAATATTTAATTATTCGCAGTGCCGAAAACTCACAATAAGTATAATACAACAAAAGAAAGATTTAATTTTGATATTTTATTTATATATTTTTTGTTTTTACGTAGTAATAGGTAGGTATATTAATTGGATAGGTAGGTAGAATGATCTGTTCTGCATTTCCTTGTAAAATATTAAAATCCTTACATGTATTTAATAGATTACAATTGTTTTGAACCTAACACATATTATTAATACCTAACCTCCAACCCGAATGGATGGATATGTATGTATTCGCTACGGCATCACCGCATAGAATACAATCGAAATTGCCTTGAAAATGTTTGATGTACCGCTTTTGTATGGATGTGCTGACTACTGGCTGATGATACCATACCATAGCATAGTGCACATACCACACTAACCTCCACACCTACAATAGTACCTACCTACATATTACACTGGAACGAAATGAATGTGACATTGTCATTACCCGACTGCATCAGGAGGAGGGTTATGTTTTTCGAGAGTCATGGTTGTAGGTATGTGAGTGGATAAGGATTCTTTTCACGGGTACAGCCCAAACGACTTGCCAGATTTGTACAAATGCGATGTCCTTAGATTCGACTCAGCCGTGCGACTGACACTGGTTATATTAAAATCTCATAAATACAAAATGGCGAAATTAAAACGCAAAAAAATAATTTGTAAGTTGCGCAGTTGGGTTTTTGTTTTTAAAATTATTACATTATACTACTAAGGAACCTTCATGAAAATTACTTAAACAACATATCCATAAACTCGCAAATGAAGGACTGTTTTGGTTCTAAGAATCCATTTTAAAACAGTCCAAATTTTGTAGAGGAAGTTTCGTTTGACTCTCAAACCTTGGACAAGGTCCATGTAAATTCGACCATTGGTCCTACTCATTGATCGTATCCAATATGCAAATAGTTATTGTTCGAAGATTATTCTGAGTCATCGATACAAATCATCCGTAATGACTAATGAGTCATTACATCGTCCTCAAACCACTAGTAAAATAAGCAACAAAAAACAACATATTGCTTACACAAATCAGTATAAGTATTTAGGTTAAGAATTTACAGAAGGACAGCTCGCCTCTATTCCCGACCATTAATACCTACACTCTAGGGTTGCCACCTTTTTTAATTTATAGGATTAAACATATTTAGGGACATTACTTGCATTATATCAAACTTACACTATAACACGCTATACAAAAATATTTCCACTTGCGAGTCGTAATTTTGCCGTCCGCCCGCACCGAACGCTGTTGACACTCGCTACTATCCGGTTCGAATCGGTTCGAGATTGCTCGTAAACCAAGCTCGTAAAGGACGGCGTGTAGATGTCTGTGTGAGCGTAGTGACGTTTTCTTGAAGCCGTCTCTCTGTATTGGGCGGCCGCCAATACTTAGTGACGAAGACGTGATACGTACGACATCGCGACGCTTGAAACCGACATATAAAATGTAGGACACAGAAAAGACGCCGTCTACAAACGTGAGACGCGCATATGATCACTTTTCTGACATATGTCATATTCCGTTTCGCGTCGTTACGCTTAGGGGGAATTGTTTTCTCGAATCGCGGCCATAATGTCAACATCATTGATGATTGATAGATTGACAGACGGTTTCGGCGCTCAATGGAAATGTTTTACTACCCAATTGTTCTGAAGGCCGTATTTATTGGCATTTGTGCCCCGTCGCCTTTGACGAAGAGCTCCTAAATACGATTTGATGTGCTGTAAACGCTGTAAACAACCTGCTTTATGGACTCTGACAGTTTTCGTCTAGACTTATGTTATATGAGATATACTTGTAATTTTATCACGTGTTGAGTTACATATGTTACCGGCCAAACCCGATTTTAGGATAAACTAGTTTTTTCCTAGGCCAAAGTAGTTTATCCTACATGCGTTTGGATAAACCGGTATAGACTAGGCTAAACCGGTCCGTCCGATGGCCGATAGGAGAAACTAGTTAATCCTAGGCTGAACTAGTTGAGCCTAAAATTAATAAGTAAACTTCAGGATAAACTGGTTTGGCTTAGTTAAAATGGTTAAGGCTACAGTGACGTAGCTCTAGAGGGTAAAGGGTAACGTCGGACATCCTGGAGACATCGGACACCCTGGAGGCTCGAGTGAGGCACTACGTACACCTTGGAGGCATCAAACACCTGTAAGGCTCGAACGCCCTGGAGGGTGCGGGGTAGCGTTGGACACTCTAAAAGCTCGGACGCTGCCTGCCGTGGGCTGGGCTCCCACAGACCAGGGACACCTGTGATGTGACAGCTTGTGAGAGCTATCGCCGACAGCGACCTTGCAAGTGTTCGCGTCAGGGCCTACAAGATGTATGAGCCTTCAGGGTGTCCGACGCTACCCCGTACCCTCCAGGGCAATCGAGCCTCACAGGTGTTTGATACCTCCAGGGTATACCTTATATTAGGTGATCTGGAGCTACATCACTGTAGGGCGTCCCTCCAGGGCGTCCGAGCCTTCAGGATGTCCAATGCTACGCCCCACCCTCTAGGGTGTTCGAGCCTCAGGGTGTTCGATTTCTCCAGGGTGTCCGATGTCTCCAGGATGTCCGCCGTTACCCTCTACCCTCTAGAGCTCCGTCACTGTAGCCTTAATCATTTTTAACTATGTCAAACCAGTTTATCCTGAAGCGTATTTATTCACTTTAGGCTCAACTAGTTCAGCCTAGGATTAACTAGTTTCTCCTATCGGCCATCGGTTTATCCAATCGCATGTAGGATAAACTACTTTGGCCTAGGAAAATCTAGTTTATCCTAAAATCGGGTTTGGCCGGTAACACATACATACCTACATCGCGGTAGGCAGAGCGTAAACGACTGTAAAATCGGCCATTTACACAAAGTCTGACAAAAGATAGTCATTCAGAAGACTGTGTATCCCCATAGCTATCGCTTAAAATTGCAATATACATCAACTCTCAAATCCCTTAGTCGCCTCTTACGACACCCACGGTAAAGATATGGGGTGATGCTATTCTAAGCCGGCACTACACGGCCATATCTAGACATATACTTGTTATTTTAGCACATGTTGGATCCTGGCGTGTGATATTTTTATTTTAATAGAAAAGTACTTTTATTATAATGGGAACGTCGAGAGAGTGCCCTAGGGTACACGTTTGCGGTAACGACCCTGTAGAAACTGTCTACGAACTTTCTGTAGAAAATGAATTAAACTTATTGTCCTCATGTTTGTTTAATTCGTGTGGGACACCGAGTCGTTCAATGACTAGATGAACCCTGGTGTCAGAGTTTTTCAACCGCCTACTGCAAGTAGCAGGCCTCTGACATGGTTGTGCAACGACCGCCATCATAGACAGCAACCGGGACCGACGGCTTAACGAGCCCATCCGAAGCACGGAACTATCTTACTTTTCGGACAATCAGGTGGTTCAGCCTGCAATGTCCTAACCAGACTGGGAACAAATTCACAAAGTAATAAATATCAACTTTGTGAGTGACCCCAGAATTGAACCGGAACCTTCTGCGTGGCAGGCCGTCATACTTACCACTGCGCCACATCGGCTGTCTCATGTTGATTATAGGTAATTGACCGCTAACCAGCAAGCAAGGTGTTTCTTTGATTCTTTTGTCTCCAGATGGATTACTGAAACTAATCTCTGAGGCATCAACTCATGAGAGCGTCTTGACGACAACTCGCGAGTTTCTTTCGTCCTCTACGAGTGTTCACTTGTACTTCTTGTACTCTACAGATGCCATATTTGACCGCTGTCAAAATCAAGTTAATGTCATGACATAAAGTCTCTTTTTCTTTGTTGATACGTTATGGGTTTGACAGATTTCAAATATGGCCTGTTTGAACGGCCGTACTTTGCAAAGGCAATCCTTGTACGAAGTGTTGATGACTACAGAGTACCAAAGTCGAAAAGTGTTAGTAGTATCGTGATTTTCATAGATATTACCTAGTTCTATTGTATATCGTGTCGATATTCACATTTCTTCATCAATCACTCAATTACTTACGTAGATTAATGACTACGTGTCTTTAACCCGAACAAAAAGTAGGCTTATTCGTTGAACATGTGCAATGTTTCGACAACGCATTGCAATTGCATTTTTGCACCGTTACGCCTCAGAGCAAGGTGGTATTGCAGAGTGAGAGACACGAATAACCAGAGTGACGCTACAAAACTTGTCACACGCAATAGAACTTTGCGTGTACTATAACAAAACTGAATGCACTAAAGGGGCATTCCGATCATCTAGTTTAAGATTAATTTGAAATCTATTTAATTGAACCACAGAATAGATAATTTCGACCACCTAGTACTTACTTATACTTGATAGAACTACATTTTTGTCCATTGTACGCGCGCCAAAACTGTTTGCAATCAATCTAATACGGCTTTATTATGATTGCTCATATGACTTTTCACATTTCCTTGCTCTGATAGTGACGGTTATAAATGGTTGCATCAACGAGTGCAGTTGCAATATTTCGGTCAATGGATCTGTCTTTCGGTGAAATTCTGCATTAATAGGTGATTTGTATTGCATTGCACGCAGTAACGATGTTTCGATCATACCTACAGAAATAAATATACCAATTTAGCTTCTCCTTTTGTTTCAAATGTTTAGACTGTTTTTTTAAATCCTATTTTTAGGGGCTTTTTTGATTGCTTGTCGGATGTGAGACAGATTCGATGATCTAATAACAAACAAACAAACATTATCTTTACCGTACCACCGTATCCCAAAAGTAACGCTCACATCGGTAGAAAGGGAAAGTCCAGCAGTGGACTACTGTGGCTCTTGAAGTTGAAGGTATACCATGGATGATATCAGTTTTATAGCTAATTTAGCTGCATTAATTTATGTCTTAGAATCACTTAGCTCAAACCACAGGGACATAAACTTATTAGTTGTTCTACAAACAAAAGAAATGTGAATCAGCATATTAATTAGTAAGGCTATAATCATAAACTTCTCATTGTTTAATTTAAATAGTATAATAAAGTTCACACTTAAATAAAATGTCCATAAGTGACCAATCTATTCATATTGTTTTCATTAAATTTATACCTAAAGGTAGTATAATATATCTTTAACTTTCAATAGAGGAAACTTTGCCGCGTGGTGCCGGCTTAGAATAGCATCACCCCATATCTTTCCCGTGGGTGTCGTAAAAGCGACTAAGGTAATTAAGAGTTAATGTGTATTGCAATTTAAGACGACAGGCTAACAATGACAACCTATCACTCTGCTCATACACAGTCTTCTAAATGACTCTCAAACTTAAACAGAAGTAGTGAAAATGGCCGTGTAGACAGCCGTTTACGCTCTGCCTACCCCAAGGGATATGGGCGTGATATATCTATGTAGCAATAATTTTCTCTTCAACTTTCCATAGACTTTAAAAAATAAAGTCTTGTTTGGTATTTCCGCTTTGAGTTCGTATTTTAATGAACTTTCAAGCAGGACAAAGACTTCTCCAGGAATAATAGGTTGGGACCTTTATGCAAAGATTTGTGGAGAAAAACTTTAAAACACCTATTTATAGTAGATATTATTCAATTCACGTCTGTTTTGGATCTGTGTTGTGACAGCTATACATAAAAATAAGAAATTGGAAATTAAACACTACTTAAAGGAAGAAATAAGAAGAAAGGATATCCTAAAAATACCTACCTTAACTTGCTATGAAATGTATGTCCTTCAAAATATTTTGCTATTCCACGATTTTGTCGTCACAGGTATTAAAGGCACATTCAGTTCAGTATAATTCTGCTCTAAATTATTGACACAAGCTGGGGGTAGGAACGTAAGTTTCTTACCCTTCGACTAAGCCTGCTTTCTTTTTAAGCCCTACCGCCGCTTCCTGCTTCCGTGGGAACTTTAACCTTTCATTATTGACGTATGTATGTATGTATGTACGTATGTATGTATATCTTGCTTGACATACAAGTTAGGCGTTCAGTATATTCTGTACTTAGATATTCTGTATTAAATTATTGACACCAACAGGGGGAAGAAACGTAAGTTCTTTACCCCCGGCTAAGCTTGCTTTCCTTTTAAGCCCTACCGCTTCCTGTTTCCGTGAGAACTTTATTAATCTTTCATTATTGACGTATGTTTGGTCTACTTGCTTGTCATACACGATATTCATTCAGTAGGTAGGTATATTATGTATTAAATTATTGACACAAACGGGGAAAGGAAGGAAAGTTCTTTATCCTTTAGTAAGTATAAGTTTACTTTCCTCTCAAGCCCTACCCCCTCTTCCTGCTTGCGTGGGAACTTTAACCTTTCATTATTGACGTATGCATGGTTATCTTGCTTGTCGCCACCGGTATCAGTACTTATCAGTTGACTTATCCATCGTATAGTACACAAGCTTTAATAAGATTAGGGTTCCTTCTTTGACGACATTAATAAAGTTGGAGAAAATATTACGTTTCCTTTATAAACTTCAAAGCGTGGGTTGGGAATGAGAACCCAGTCGACATGCCCACCACCAGTATACATATGTTTAGTTGAGATACAGCATTATAAGTATAAGCTATCTTTCTTTTCTGTTTTCCTCTACCCAAAGATTGTCTGGAAGAGATCGCTCTTAGCGATAAGACCGCCTTGCGCACTTTTAGAATAAGTTTTCCTTTGTACTGTAATGTGATTGTGTGTAATAGAGTTTTTACCTACTTTACGTACTATCTGATTCCTAGTTACAATATGGCCAAGTTCAATAGTGTAAGTATCGTACATGCATAACCATAAGTTTTCATACCCTGAAAGTGTATCGTGATATGCCAATGTTGTTGTGGCATGAGTAACATGAAAGCTTACATGATGGTAGGTCAGGGCTACCATGCACGTCATGCCTACAATTAAAAATCTATCGGCAATACGTTTTGTTTTGTTTTGTTTAGGAAATAGTCTCGGAAGGATTTGGTTTAACTTTTCGAACGGCCGCCTACCAGACGTCAACCCTCCTTGGGAATGCTTTTGTGGTGGATTACCCGCCACCATACGATTGGCCCTGGCTGTTTGGGTCGGGTTTATGCCTCGGTCGCCTCTTACGACCTCCACGGGAAGAGAGGGGTGGTGCTATTCTACTCTGCCGGCACCACATACATTAGATAAGTAAATTTAAAACATTGCTTACCAGAAACTATTATTCTGTATGGATGTACCTACTATAATAGCATATGTTAGCTCAAACGTGGCCTTACCGGCTAAGGCTAAGGCTGCACGACCACGACATTAACAAGGTCTAGAGCATAAGTGTAAATAGGTTTAGCGTGTTCTTAGTACTCGTACATGGATAAATAAGTTTTACAATGTGTGTGAATTTAACCTTTAAATCGCTAACTTAAAAGATGTACTATCAGTAGTCCCTCGAGTTACAAATTTGTAAGGATCAACCTGTACCTACTTGGTTATTTTTATTTAGTTTACGAAAAAACCAGTACGGCTTGACCCCTTAGACAGGTTCAAAGAACTCAAGCCACTGCCCTGTCGATGGTAACTTACTATCATCATCTTCCTGCCCATGTCCCGATCAGTTTGGGTAGGCGCCACAGTTTTTTTAGGACACAAAATCATATAGCAAAGGATTTGACTATGTTGTATGACCGGCCGCCTGCCTGACCGAAAGTGGTATAACCACCACAATGCGGTTGACCATAGTCGACAGATATTTAGCCGAGATCAAAAACTCTACGTCGCCTTTTACGAAGCACCCTCCAGTAGACTAAGGGTGGCAGTATTCTTAGCCTAGCTAACTAACCTATATGCTCCACGTAAAGTAAGCTCACATCTTGACTTTTACCTTACAATGTAAGAAGCTAAAAGCAAGTGCACTCAGAGTCGTATGAAGTAGTGGAGTGTGCTTGATGTAAAGCGTTTCACACTCCGATGAGCAGGCAGCCTCGCTGTAGCTGAGCAGATAGGAAATTTTAACACAATATTTACATAAATAGATGTGTGCTTTTTCAAATTAAAATCTCTGTTATGTAAGAAAGACACTTTGAAGTGTATGACTTCGGAAAGCACGTGAAGAAGAAGATTACTTAGCTTTAGATCGCGGTTATTATCATTCATAACACAACAGTCTTACGTAGGAGTAGGTAGTGAGGGTTGAAAATTGCAAACAAGGGTTAGATAGGATACCTTTCAGTATGAGGAATTTAAATGTCTTGTACGTCACTACTGTATGACCCACCCTGTATATCCTGTGGTTGTGCTACGAACAAAATGTTGCTAAACAACTGTTTATATTACAAAACAACTCTTTGAAGAAAATCATTTGAATTTCAGATTTCTGTCTGAGTATCATAAAAGCTAATTTAAGATTATGATTATAATCTGTGAGACGAAGCGTTTACAGCTTTTCTTAGTGTTTGGCTGTTAATGTCATCTTGCACTGCAAACACAAAATAAATTATACAACAGGTAGCATGAATAGGTACACATTGTGCCAGAGATAATGTGTGATGTAGGTACCGATATAATTATCAATTATCTTAATAGGTATATGTAACTCGAGATTCTTAGCACGATAGATGATTTCAAAGATGATTTATTTCCTGCTTGGTAGGAGACATTAAGCCTTCCCGGTGGCTGTCTATGATACCTTAGGCGGCAGTCTTTTCACAACCATGTCAGAGGCATACTATTAGTAGTAGGCTGTTGACCAACTCTGATACCAAGGTTTATTTTATCGGGTCTTTCTAATAGGTGTTCCACACGATAGAAGATGTTTTTTTTTGACTGAATAATCTGTGTCTACATCCATAAACTTGATACACAACACAACAGCTCATATACTTAAGTATTACCAAACATGCTTCTATTGAAACGTAACACGGTTCCCATCTATTTACCTATAGAAACTGTTCGGAGCGAAACTTTTAGGCGTTCGGAAAATGGGAAAATTTGCATTTAGACCAGACTCAATTTGCTTTTAAGCCTATCTCACTTTAACAAGTAATTCCCTTAATTTAAAACCCATTAACGACCTAATGGTGTTTTCGTACAAGTTTAATTTGTTAATTTATTTATGAATCTCTGTTTAAGGCTTTTATTTTAGCGTGGAATCATTTTGGCATCAGTTTTTAGGTCAGGCTATTAATAGTATGTAAGGTACTTGACCGTCAGGTCAATTGAGCTTCTGTTTAAAACTATATTTTGTATGTAATTACTAGCATTTGGCGTCATTTAGCAATAATTTTCATGGCGTCATAATACTTATCTCTTTCAAAATGATAACTTAAATTGATTAAAAAAAAACAGTAGTTTTATGTGTACAACATTTGTATTTTTGTAGTTACTCAGTCAAGTACCATGTTGCATACAAAACCACTAATAAGAAGTCTTAACTTCGTCGGATTCAACTAATATGCCGTCTGTACACTATTTGGCACCTTGAAAACTGAGCCAAAATCAGTGTTGGTCACTGACACCTCAGTAACATACATTTGTTACGATACGAGTCATCGTCAGTCCTCCGCCCTAAAACCAAAATGTTTATAAGATGCCGTGTGTTGCCGACAGAAAAGCATCATCCCAATTCAAATAGTATCGTAAATGTCTACTAAACTAAGATATAAATCATCCAGGAATGGCCAGCAGTGTTCCTGTGAAATCGTACTGCGCTTGCCAATCCGCTAGCAAGTGAGTATGACATTACCCAGCATGTCCTGCAGCAGACTGTTGTGGCTGTTGATGTTATTGATAGGGCAATAACTCTGACACAGGTTGTAGACCACTAAACCGCCTGTCAGTTTCCAGCCTAGTTCGGACTTTGTTCCAAACCAGGCCTGTCGCCAGGAGAAATATGGTTGTTGCGGACACGGGTCGTGAATGCTGCCCGCCAGATAGTGCTATTTGCATTCTGTAACGGAATACATTACAGTACAGTCAGTAGCAGGTCAAAACCGTGTAGTTGCGGCTACGAATACTGCCACCCCTAGTCCAATCAGGGTGTTTCGTAAAAGGCCACGTAGAGTTTTTGACCTCGGCTGAATATCTGTCGACTATGGTCAACCGTCATAAATCTAGCCAAATAATTTTGCTCTGATTTTGTGTTCTAAGAAAGCATGTTGCGCCCCCCCCCTCCACTGATTTGGGATAAGGGCAGGAAGATGATGACAGTCATTAGCAGATTTTCAAGTGTAGGTCATATTTCGGTAAGCGTAACGTTTGACACCCTTTGGCCACATGATCCGATGACTACAACAGGGCAACTGGTAACTGGATGGCGAAAACAGGCGATCGTATAGCGTGCTCTGGGAGAGGCTTATGTCCAGCTGTGGACTGTTATAGGCTGATATGATAGTATTGATGATGATCACAATCAGCAGTACCTTAATTTACCCTGTCTAGCTATCTATTTAGATCAATGTTTACTGGTTATTCTTGATATCTGCATGAAGAACCAGTGTAAGTTGATCTTTTAAATTTGTCGCTCGAAGTGCTGCTGATAATACAAGCTTATGTCAACACTGTAATCTGCTAACATTGTCGTATACTATAGTGGCTATAAACACTGAATGCAACAGCGTTTTAAGAGTAAACAACTTGAGTTTTATCTCTGTGGGCACTAAAACATGCCTACATTACAGTAGATAAACTGCCGCGTATACTTCCGTAATGAAGCAAGTGTTTTAAGACTGCTTTCAAAGAGATATTTCATGGAAAGACAGTTGGTCAGTCCATAGCCTGAATGAGATATGGTGCTCCGAAACGGTCGATTTCTTTAACTGACATTAACTATGCAGTAAAGCCAAGCATAAAGCAGCTGGTTTTTGTCGTCACTACCAGTTAGGTTTGCAAAGCGTCCGGATAAAGCCGGACATAGTCAGGCTCTTTGATTGCCAAATGCTATGCCAAACTCGCAGGTCTGTCCGGCTTTTAGGTATGAGGACTTGGCAACGCTACTTCAGATCAGGAGAAGTTTGTCCGAAAAAACCGCCAGCGTAACCCAACCTACCTTTCACTATTAGCAAACCAAAACTATCCATTTTATCCATTGGTTCAACGTTTACTGGTTTTTGATACAGCAATTACGAAAAACCAACTTTACTTGATCTCTTTGACAAGCCTATTTTTGCATGCGATACATTGCAGGCTGAACCACCTGATTGTCCGCAAGTAAGATGGTTCTGTGCTTCGGATGGGCACGTTAAGCCGTCGGTCCCGGTTGCTGTCTATGATAGCGGTCGTTACACAACCATGTCAGAGGCCTGCTACTTGCAGTAGGCGGTTGAAAAACTCTGACACCAGGGTTCATCGGGTCGTTGAACGACTCGGCGTCCCACACGAAGAGAGAGAAAGCCTATGTATGTGCCAGTTTTAAACGGTGTTTCAATCGTTTTGTTTCCGCCGTTTTGGGCATTCAGGTATCGATGCTATCGTTTGCTCAATCCGAGCAAACCTGTTCTTTAAAAGTAGATTAGGAACAATCGCAATGCCTACGCAAGTGTGCAACGACCACATAACCTACTAGATGGCACACTAAAAAGGTGAATACCTGGCTGGCACGACATAAGGAGCTCAATTTCTGAAATCGTGCACGGAAATCCGTAAAGGTAAGTGGTGGTTTCGTGGTCTAATCACACTTATCACACTTTCTATTACTCGATTTTTTTAATGTCTAGCTGGAGTGTATGTGATTTGATTAGGGTATGCGTAAATGGATTTGTACGTGAATAAAACGATACAATCTCAATTTAGCAGAGTTTTGCATGCGATAATTGAAAATCAATTATCACTGATGTAATTATTGCAGACAGGCTTTATAGTCAGTCAAATTCAGTCGTGATTTATGTTATGGACATCATGACGCGACCACTGTCCGATCAGCACGCATTCCGCTGCTCGCACCTCAGATTTCTGGTGTAATTGATTGCTTGTAGAAATTGGCACGTTAGGCGTCTAGTATGCTATGTGGTCGTCGCAAATGTGTCTTAGCCTTAGAGTATATATAAGCAAGCTATAGAGTGCGCATTAGGCCCTGCGGCGTACTGCCAAAGCGTAAGCAGTTGCAGACATCAAATGTATGAGAAGTTATAGAGGTTAAGTAGTGCTGTCACTGTCGTTTTGCTACTGACAGACAGAGATGGTGCGCCCAGACTACAGCCACCAGTTCCTACTTTACGCGCACTCTAGCTTGCTTATATATACTCTAAGGTCTTAGCGTTACGGTTGTGAGAACCGTTCGACTGACTATACATACAATTAGCTGGTCTATAATTGAATAGCGAGTACACTGATTAGCATAAGCGTTTGTACTATTAGCAGAAATCCTACCTTACCCATCAAGATAAATATGGGGTGTAAGAGACAGCTCTTCGAATACCGATAGGGTAGGTACATTTTGAACATGCAACTGAATAACTTCCGATAGGCAAATATTTAAGGAGACGTAAAACATGTTGCCGTGTGATGCCGGCTTAGAATAGCATCACCCCAATTCTACCCGTGGGTGTCGTAAAAAGCGACTAAGGGATAATTATGCAGGGAATGGGCAGCAGCGTTCCCTGTGAATTAAACATCTTGCACTGCGCTCGCCAATCCGCCTGCCAAGCGTGGTGAGTACGGCAATACCCCTCAATACGGGGGAGGCCCATGTCCAGCAGTGGACTGTTGTGGCTGTAAAGGTAAAAACATGTTGACCTCACATACAAAATCTCGATGAGCTGATTGCATTTACTATGGGATGTTAAAATCTTTATACGTGTCCTGAAACATTCTCGTATGGAAAGTTGTTCAGTTAATTTAAGCTTTTAAAGTAATAGGGACAAAAGTTTTGTTTGTTTTTGCTTGTCATATGTTATCGTAATCGTTGGTAACAAATTCTTACACCGTTAGTTACTCGTAGCAAACGTATGTCTTGTCTATGTCTCATTTATGATGTTTTAATCTTTGGAAAACGTTCTATCCCCACTAGAAAACTGGTACTAGCGGGTAAAACTACTAAGCGATTCTCTAGTTAAAATACCCAGAGTAATATAAATGCCTTAGGTGGGTAACTATACAGCTGCTGCTGATAGGTAGGTACAATTACAAGAGATTTCTCACGATGTGTTCCTGACAGTTTTCTGGCTCGCTCCTATGAATGGTTTTGACAGTCACGCTTATTAGACCGTGATTAGAGCCATGTACGGTAGATACCGTTGTGCTGTGCGGAACAGGTTGTTGAGTGAGGTGCCAGTTATAGTGCGGCCGGATTGCCGTGTGGTGCCGGCTTAGAAAAGCATCACCCCATGTTTCTCGTGCGTGTCGTAAGAAGCAACTAAGGGGTTTGAGAGTTGATGTGTATTGCAATTTTTGGCGACAAGCTTACTACCTGTCAATGATACACAGTCTTCTGAGCGACGCTCAAACTTTTGTCATTCGTGGTGTACCTTACTGGCTGTTTTATACAGCCGTTAACGTTCTACCTACCCCGCAAGGGATATGGGCGCTCCTATTAATGGTTTTGACAGTCACGCTTGTCAGACCGTGATTAGAGCCATGTACGATAGATACCGTTGTGCTGTACAGAACAGATTGTTGAGATTTGCCAGTTATAGTGCTGCCGGCTTGCCGTGTGGTGCCGGCTTAGAATAGCATCACCCCATCTGTCTCGCGGGTGTCGTAAGAAGCGACTAAGGGATTTAAGAGTTGATGCGTATTGCAATTTTAGGTGACATGCCCTATATCCCTTGCCGGGTAGGCAGAGCACAAACGGCTGTAGAAACTAGAAAGCAGCCAGTTACACCGTTTGACAAAAGTTTGAGAGTTATTCAGAAGACTGTATCACTATGGTGACAGGTTGTCAGCCTGTCGTCTAAAATTGTAATACACATCAATTCTTTAATCCCTTAGTCGCTTATAACGACATCCACTGGAAAGATTTGGGGTGATGCTATTCTAAGCCGGCACCACACGGCACCTATTTGAAGCCGGTATAACCTCAACTTGAATAAACTCAACCTGAAAATGACGCCTCACTCAAACAATTGGATGAGCAAAGGCTATCTACTTCATCATCTGTTTTCTGTCTAGAACATTAGCCTAAATGTCTCTCGTTAGAGCCAGATTACCCATCGTACCGTAATATTACAGCTGACCTGGATGCCCTGGTTTTATAAATAATCACTTTTTTAACCTTCGTGCAGAGTATGATATTTTGCTTTGATGTATGCGGATAACATCACATAATAGTAACGTGTGTAGAATAGAAGATCTCATTCATTAAACAGGCAGTTACATTAAAAAACAAAAACCCGACTGGGGTAATTTCAAATTTGTATTTTGCGATAAAAATAAGCCATCTTTAATTTGTGAATTTTTAATATAGCCTGTGTCACTCACGCTGCTAAGACGAATCTAACGACAACTCACACGTCAAGATTCCCCCAGCTGTTAGGGTTGTAGCGAATTTCTGGATACATACAAACATACTTTCGAAAAACTCTCTGCCTCCTGAGGCAGTCGGGTAAAAAGTAGAGGCCTCTTCAGCGGTTTCAGCCCCTGCTATCTATTCGTAGTAAATGGTCTGCCTATGTTACTCAAGGGAATTGTAGCTTTCTAACGGTGACAGAACTTCTTATAAAATAAACAAAATATCTTTCCTCTACGATCAAGTGTATGACGAAGCTTCTACTTACTTTTTCTTCCTTTGTTGAAAGATAGTAGCAAAATATAAAAGAAAATATACCGCGGAGTAAATGATCTGCCTATGTTACTCAAGGAAATTGTAGCTCTCTAACGGTGACAGAATTGTAAAATAGCCAACATATCTTTCCTCTACGAACAAGTATATGACGAAGCTACTACTTACTTTTCCTTCTTTGGTTGATATGATAACCATAACAGCCACAATAGTCCACTGCTGGACAAACGTAGGGCTTTTGCCATACTCAATATGCTTGGTGAGATGCACCACGCAAGATGTTGCATTTACAGGGCACGCTGCCCATTCCTTAGATGAATATTCCTTACTCGCTTTTTACGGCACTCATGGGTAGAATTGAGGTGATGCTATTCTAAGCCGGAATCGTCCGGCTTTTGATGATTGATAGTAGTACAATATAAAATAAACTATACTTACAATCATTGCCCAGTATGGCGCAGTAGCGACCCGTTTGTCTAGATACAGTATGATTAATCTATGTGCCTGTAAATAGGCACGCCCAATTATTTATTGGACTAACGGTAGGCGTGGGTACCCAGATCGATGTTTCTGTTCAAGTTGTGATTTGCTTTTAGCCCTAGATATCTACCTTTACATAATAATAATCCTGATCTGTTTTGCATTTTACCTTTTGCGGAATTGGGACTTATCCCAGCAAAATTTTCCTAAAGCTTTCTAATGTTTCGAAAGCACAAATTAGGGAAACGGCGCGCGGGCGCCAAAATAGAAATGGATTATAGTTTATTTATTTATTTTGATTCTCATTTTGATAGGATCATCCCTACGCCATACCTAGTTGAAATTAAATTATGTATCCGCATACTTTCGCGTTCCATAAAACAATATACTATTTATTTGATTGCTTAGCTATTCGATACAACTTATTTAAATGAAAAGCCAATAATCATAACTTTATGGCTACCATGTCAACATTCCTCAATTTGATTCACACACGTGAAGCAAGTTTTTCCCAATTACGAAATGATGTTCACATGCAATTCGACTGAGTTGCATATGCTATTCGACTGAGTTGCATAATGCTTATTCATCGTTTATGAAACTCGTGTCGAACACAAAAATTGTGTCGTGTCATTGTCAGCGTTACCGGCATCAGTTTTCAAATGTTTAGACCGGGCCCACACGAAACTTCCGTTGTTGCACTATTTTAGCGCAGCGCTACCGCATGTGTCTGTCAGATGGATACAAATTTTGAAATAGACGCATGCGCTAGCGCTGCGCTAGGGTAGGGACGTTACGTGTGGGCCCTAACTGCGGTATTGATATGAATGACTTAATAGATATGAAAGGTCTAATTAATAGATTCTTATTATATTTTTTGCAGCCAGCATACCAAAATAGGACGCCTAGTAATAATTTATTTGTCTAGATACTCTACCTACATAATCAATCTGTAAGTTCGTCTTTAGAACATTCTGGTCGCTAAGCTTACGCAAGACGGCAAGATTGTTATAAATTTAAAAGTATACAACATTCACGTAAAATGTAATTGGTCTGTTTCCGGAATGTTATATTTATATTTTATTCGTAGGTGTTCAAATAATGTTATTGACTTGGTTATTTTTTAGGGTTTCGTAGTCTACTAGAAACCCTTATAGTTTCGTCAAGTCTGTCTGTCTGTCTGTCTGTCTGTCTGTCTGTCTGTCTGTCTGTCTGTCTGTCTGTCTGTCTGTCTGTCTGTCTGTCTGTCTGTGTCTGTCTGTCTGTCTGTCTGTCTGTCTGTCTGTCTGTCTGTCTGTCTGTCTGTCTGTCTGTCTGTCTGTGTCTGTCTGTCTGTCTGTCTGTCTGTCTGTCTGTCTGTCTGTCTGTCTGTCTGTCTGGCTGGCTGGCTGGCTGGCTGGCTGGCTGGCTGGCTGGCTGGCTGGCTGGCTGGCTGGCTGGCTGGCTGGCTGGCTGCTCTTCTGGCTGTCTGTCTGTCTGTCTGGCTGGCTGGCTGGCTGGCTGTCTGTCTGTCTGTCTGTCTGTCTGTCTGTCTGTCTGTCTGTCTGTCTGTCTGGCTGGCTAGCTGGCTTCTTCTTCTTCTTCTTCTGGCTGGCTGGCTGGCTGGCTGGCTGGCTGGCTTCTTCTTCTTCTGGCTCTTCTTCTGGCTGGCTTCTGGCTGGCTTCTTCTTCTTCTTCTGGCTGGCTGGCTGGCTGGCTGGCTGGCTGGCTGGCTGGCTGGCTGGCTGGCTGGCTGGCTGGCTGGCTGGCTGGCTGGCTGGCTGGCTGGCTGGCTGGCTGGCTGGCTGGCTGGCTGGCTGGCTGGCTGGCGCGCCCTCATAACTTCGTCAGTTTTGGAGCTATCGACATGAAATTTGGTGTGAAGATAGATCGTGTTGACCCAAATTTAGAAATGGTAAGAAAAAAATATTTTTATTGTTTTTTGGACCCCCTTCCCATACATGTGAAAGGGGGGAAAAAAAAATTTTTTCCACCTGTTATATTGAGTAGGGTATCGTTGAATAGGTCTTTTAAAACTAAGGGGAGGTTTCTTTGAAACAAATTGTCTAAAATGTTTCTGTCTCCAGATATTTGCTTTTGAAAGGGGCGTTTTTGAGCCATAATTTGTTCCAGCTGTAACTTCTAAAGTATGCATGCTGAAAATTTGAAAAAAATATGGAATATAGTTCATAATATGCAGTTACCATGAAAACTATAACGAATACTGTACCACTTAAGATTAAGGAAATATTAAAGTTTTCAATTTGCGGTTGGTAACCATACAGCTGCAAACAAACGAGCAACAAAATTAACTTTGTAACGCTGAAAAACCTAATATTTAAACTTTGACTACGAAACCCTATTTGTGAGCGTGTCTGACACGCTCTTGGCCGCTTTTATTAGAGACCTTTACGTGGAGATGGCCTCTGTACAAATAAATGCCTTTAAAACCTTGCTCTGACCTTAACGCCTTCATGTCATTTATTTCGTAGGTATTTGTGTTGTTAAAGAATGTAGGATGTATTTTAATAGACTGGATTCATTCCTCGTTTGAAGCTTTTTATAATGTTGTCGTAATGTATGTAAAGGATATACTTAATCAATTGGCCATACAAGTTTAGGCCCCAATGCCTCGTAAATCAAAATGTATGGTCACGAAACTTGCAGTACATATTCCTTGTACTACCTAGATTATGCAGGTATAACTACTTTTAAATTATGCAACGGCAAACTGATAAAATGAGGTGTAGGCAGAGCGGCAATGGCCTTGTAACTATCAATGGTTGCTACATTTCATACAATATAAAAATGTCTTTTATTTTGAATTGTCTTTTAATTTGAATTTGGGATTCCCGTTTCGTATAAAGATGATATTTGCAAGATTGTGATTAAAAAATCAATCATAATTTTTAGTTTTAGTAAGAATTTCATACAATAAGTACCGTTTTCGGAATTCGGAAAATCCGGGGTGGGCCCAAAATTGATTATATCATTTATTTGTATGTTTTTCTTTCCAGGTAAAATCCCGATGTTGAAATATACTGCTGAGACAAGGTAGTAACCACCCACGACCACGGACATTCATAAAGACCACTGTTTAGATTCCAAAGAACTCTGACATCAGAGTTCATCTTTGGAAAATTCGGTGTCCTACTGCAAAAGACAAAGAAGACCATTCGTTCAACTTTTTGACCGATGCCCTTTTAGACTTCTAGGCTGATTAGCTCATGTTGGAATCTTGTCTCAACCTTGTCCAGCCCTCAGTATAGACTACAGGCAAAACCCTACCCATTATTGACAAAAGCAGAGGCAGTAGTTTACTACTATACTATACAGTAGTAGGTATGTGTTGGTAGTTTCCACTCAATCTTAGTTCCTCGACCGCGCCCTCAGAATTGTCAGCCGTAAAAGGCTTGCTTGAGTCGTATTACTCCGAACTTATTTTATTACCCTAGGCGGCTCCAAGGTTAATACTAAAACTAAATCTCAGTACTTATTTTATTATTATTGGGTGTTTACTTATAAAAGCTATAAATATTATTACTAAGAAAATTCGGAGAACAATTTTTCAAAGGTTGGTTTTGCTTTTGACTGATTTTGCAAGTATCTTTTGGGATTTTGTGCAAATAGCGTCCTTGTAGGATCTATAATCTGACGATTTTTAGTTTATTTTATTGTTTCTTCTTATTCTGGCCAAATTTCAATAGGTGTAATACAAATAGATATATAAATAAACTTGCTACTTCGAATAGTTGCATCATGAAGAGATTTGAAAGAGGGATTTATTTTATCGCTATCATCATTTATTATCAATATGATTTAGTTAGTCTGTAGGTATTAATTAATGATTACTAGGAAATGCACTAAGTCTTTACAGTATTGCACATGATAAAACCAATATTATAATCTAGTTGTTAATAATAATAACATGCAAAATTATCGACATAGATAAGTTACCGGGAAAACATGTTATCATGCTGTATCTTAGATACCTATCTACACAAATACCTATGTAGAGCATGTCCTAGTAATACACATTTTTTGGTAATTTCCCTTTCTGATAAGTCTATGCCTATGCCTTGCTAGGTAGGTATTAAGATGCGATAAACCTGTTCTATCTAGAACATAGTCCTAGTAGCACACATTTTTTGGTAATTTCGCTCTATGCCTATGCCTTGCTAGGTAGGTATTTAGATGCACAAAAACCTATTCTATCTAGAGCAAAGTCCTGGTAATACTCATTTTTTGGTAATTTCCCTTGCCTATATCTTACTTGAAGTGAAGTACATCTAGCTAGATACACAAAACAAAGAGAGGCGCGCCTACCAATTCGTAATTTGTGGTATTTACTTGTTTGATATAGACGTTTAGACGTGCTTGATTTCCTCTAGGTAATCGACTATTGAATGTATATTAAAGTGTAGGTAAACTTATCTAATAGCATGAGATACTATAGTAGGTTGTTGACGAGGACGGGAAATAAGACTTTGACTGACGAGTAGAGTTTGAAGTCCGAGCCGCAGGCGAGGACTTTAAAAATACGAGTCTGGCAAAGTCATTTTCCCCGAGGCTTACATAGTGCTTTTCTCAAAAAAATGCTAGGAAATTATAAAGATTTTAATTTATTTTATAGTAATTTGATATAAAAAGTTGTTTCACTGATTACTAAGTCAAGATGTGGATTAGGAGTTATTCTTTTTTTATTTTGTAATTTCTAAACGATTTCGATATCGCGCCAGAAAAGTTGTATTGGAATCCATTACTGGTGTGTAAAAAAGAAATCGTTCAGAAATTACAAAATCACAGACAATGTCAAACTTTCTGGATTGTTTTCTTGAAAGAAATTGTCATATTTCCTAGCATGTTTGAGAAAAATATATTCCCAAGAGTATAGATTACGTTCAATAGAATTACCTAGATGTAATGTAATAAATGAGCAGAAACTAAATCAACAGTTTACCTAAAGTTAAGCCGCTGAAAGCATTACTCTATAGAGCGAGCATAAAATTCAGGCTCAATTCAGCTTTCAGCACTAAATGTTTTGTGAAATCAGCTCTTTCAATAAGCCAGTGATAAAGTGCTTGTTGAATACAACCGGTTAAACGAACATGTATTTTCTTCCTACATACATAACCCTAGCAGTAGGCGGTTGAAAAACACTGTGACCATAGTTGGTAGGGACGTTGGACGACTCGATGCCCCACATGAAAGTAAGAAAACAAGCAAATGTTTTAAAAAACAAAGCGTACCGAGGTGATTATAGAGTTGTAATTGCAACAAAAATCCGCCATCTTGTATTTATGAATTTTTAATAATATAGCCAGTGCCATCTAACGATACCTCACATGTTACCTAAGATCCGCCCAGCTGTTCGAGCTGTAGCCCTTGAAAGCGAATTTTATGTCCATTTACTATACGTGGGTTACGTACATACTCTCGAAAAACATACCTAACGTTCCTGAGGCAGTCGGGTAAAAAAAGAAGACCCGAGTATTTTTAAAATCGTGCAATTTTCTGGATCACTCTTTTCTTTCGTCACTGGTGAGGGGAAAACTGAGTCTCACAATTTTCTCTTTTTTACAATGCTTATCCATTTCTATGTAATAAATGACTATCAATAAGGGATATTTTTTGTATCCTATTTTGAATAAATTATTTTGTTAACTTTGAACCTTATATTTTACTTCACCGCTCAAAATTTGAATCGTAGCTGTCCAGCCCGAATATTTCACGATAATGACATGTTTATCGCACAGTTTATCGAAGTATTTAAACTGCGATTGTTTGTTAATTGTCACGGTCAGTTGCCCGCGACCATGGCACAAACCAAGAAGGTGTTGAAACGTAAAATGGTCAAAAACAAATAAACTGCGACTCACTGCCCTGTACTCATCTGTTGGCATTAAACATTTCCCTCAACTCAATAAGTTTATTTTGTTGCTTTCGGAAATATGTTTCTGGTTTAGATGCAATAAAGCGATGTATACCATCATCATCTTCCTGCCCTGGACTCAATTAGTTAGGATCGGAAATCATGTTTTGTTAGAACACAACAGCATGTAGCAAAAGGATTTGGTAATGTTTTATGACCGGCCGCCTGCCTAACGTCTACCCTCTTGGAAATGCTATTGTATGTGGTGTTAAACGTAAAAAACTTGCGGTTGACCATAGTCGACAGATATTTAGCCGAGGTCAAAAAATCTACGTCGCCATTTACGAAACACCCTGAGTGGACTAGGGGTGGCAGTATTCTTAGCCGCTACCAAAACGATGTATACCATGGATATGTTAAAACCGCCACAACACTCCACTGCTAAACAAGGGCCTGGCGGATTGGTGAGCGCAGTGCAAGAGGTTTTATTCACAAGGAACGCCGCTACCCATTCCCTGGGTAATTAACCCTTAGTCGCTTTTTACAACACCCAAGTGTAGAATTGGGGTGATGCTACAGCCGGCATCACACGGTAACTTTAATTACTCTGCCTGATTTCTACTTCAAATACATACTTTAGACTCAAATATTATTGCAAGAATTCGCCCACTTTAGCGCGATATGATTTATGTTTTGTCACGTTCCAATAAAATTCATTTATCTTTGAATTCTATTTTCAATCTACTAAATAAATACAATCTTTGCTAGAATTATTCATAGTTTGCGTATTCAAATAACTTCGTTCTATTTACTCTAAGGCATATCAAAAAGATTCAAGCAATTTATTTTTACATAGAAAAAATCTACTGAATAAACAAGATTTCAGAAATGAATCTTAAATATATTTTCGAGACTTATTTTTGGATTGCGTTTAGTGCAAACTAATGCTGTTTTAAAAGAAAATTCCAGTCCACTCGAAACACGTATAGATCAATTTTTCGCCATAGCTTGGAGCATCTGTATTTTATAATAATGATTAATCAGTTAGACGAATCTTTGAGATTTTTACTAGTACTCAACCATCACTAAAATGCATAAAAAATAATTCTATTGTAGCAGAGCTCTGAAATGCAAATTAAAGCTAAGCAGGTACCTAGATTGAAAACAAAAGATTTGAAACTGTTGCCATTTACTAACTAGTTCTATGTATTCACGAGTACCTATGATATCTACCGTTTTCATATAATGTGTTGGCGTGCGTTCAAATCGAGCTCATCTGGTTCCCTACTTCCCTGTGAAACTGGGACATCGCGTGCAATCAATATGGAGCTATATTGCACTCAGCGCTGCCAACAGCTAGCTTATAAGCCCTTTGCACGCTTTGGGTGTAATTTGAAAGAAGAACAACTCTGGTTGCTTCCGTCTTTTCTCTTGTTAGTTTTACATCTAGTTCCCTGTAAAACTGGGACCATCATCGCGTGCAATCAATATGGAGCTACATTGCACTCGAGAGCTGTCTACATCTTCGCTTATACGCCCTTTGCACGATTTGAGTTTCCTTTCCCAAAAAAGGAGTGACTAACTGCCAGCCATAGCCATAATGTAGGTTCACAGGGAGATAAAAATCCTCATACAAAAGTTGAATCTTTCAGTCAATAGGAGTCTCGTGATCTCGTTTCCGTTTCCGCCCGGCAAATATCAGATTAGCCTCGATGTCACTGAAATAGAATTCTATTTTCGTAGAAACTACATGAATTTGCAAAATTTCAATCACTCTGTTGACATAGAATACAATTTAATATGCGTACGGTAGCGACATGAGATTGCTAAATTTCAGTCATGGGAATTTTTCGACTGACAATTAGATCAGTTTTTTTCCACTCAGTAGGTAATTAAAGTTCTAAGTGCAGTAAAGAAGCCCAGTCTGGGTTAGATAGTTTGTACCTTGAACCGTTCCTATGCCTCGTGCATAATACTTACCTACAACTCTGTAATGTAAACATATTACTTACCACCGTCAATGCTAGTAAATTCATCCCACTTCGTATTTTGCAGTTCATCGTCACGAATGACGTGTATGGCCATTGATGTTTTCCGGCAACAATCCCACACATGAACAATAATTCATTACTATTTGAAAGACTGCACAATATTTAGGCGACAGGCTGACAACCTGTCACTATAGCGATACACGACAATAGCTAAAACGGCCCTCAAATATGTGTCAGACGTGGCGATAACGACCGTACTATTACGGCCGTTGACGCTCTGCCTACCCCGCAAGGGATAAAGGCGTGATATATGTATGTATGTATGTATGTACTGCACAATAGTGGATGATCAATACCAACATGACCTCAGCCTTGCAGTCGGCCATTCAGAGGAGTGAGCTAATTGTTAATTAATCTTGCTATACTATTAGCTGTGTGATGCCGGCTTAGAATAGCATCACCCCAATTCAACCCGTGGGTGTCGTATAAAGCGACTAAGGTGTAATTATCCAGGGAATGGGCAGCGGCGTTCCGTGTAAATTGCGCTCGCCAATCCGCCTGCCAAGCGTGGTGAGTATAGCAATAGCCGCCCAGAAGGGAAGGCCCGTGTCCAGCAGTGGACTTTGTTGGCTGAAAAAGTAAAGGTTATTAATGTTCTAAGTACAGTTTAGAATCGCTGTCTGGGTTAGATTGGACCTTGGACTGTTCGTGCATAATAATTACTACTGTTCTGTAAACCTATTACTTACCACCGTCACTGCTAGTAGATTCATCCCACTTCACATTTCGCAGTTCATCCTCACGTATGACGTGTATGGCCATTGATGTTTTCCGGCAACAATCCCACACATCATCATCTTCCTGCCCTTATCCCAATTACTTGGGGTCGGCGCAACACGTTTTGATGAACACAAAATCGTGTTGCAAAGGATTTGGCTTAATTTTACGACCGGCCGCCTACCAGACGTCAACCCTCCTTGGGAATGCTTTTGTGGTGGATTAACCGCCACCATAAGGTTGGCCCTGGCTGTTTAGGTCGGGTTTATCCCTCGGTCGCCTCTTACGACCCCCACAGGAAGAGAGGGGGTGGTGCTATTCTACTCTGCCGGCACCACACGGCACAGCAACAATCCCACACATGAACCATAATTCATTACTATTTGAAACACTGCACAATAGTGGGTGATCAATACCAACATGACCTCAGCCTTGCAGTCGGCCATTCAGAATGAGCTAATTATTAATTTATCTTGCTATACTATTAGCTGGCGGTCTGTCATTCGAAATAATAATTTGATTGGCCTGTCTGTAGGCTGTGATAAACAAGGTGAGAATGAATTAAAAAATGAGAAAATTGAAAAATTCACCAGCGACCGCCGGGACTTGAACCTGGGGCTGTGGATCACCGTTCCACCGCTCTACCAACTGAGCTTCGGGCACGTAGCGGACCCTGGGGAATTTCTCAACCTCTTGATGCTCGTCTCGGAGCGACGATCCAGCTGAGAATGGCTGTAAAACTAACGACACTTGGTGCAAGCTGTTTTCAATGCCAGATTGAAAATGAATTCTACTGCCCATGGTACTACCGACTTTTCAGCAGGGTTATCCAATCTGACACCTTAGAATGGATACCCATGGGTGGCAGATTGGATAATCCAGATTGATTTTGTCCGACCCCATACTGTCCATCCTAGGGTGTCAGATTAGATAACCCCCTCTCGGCTATCATATTAGGATCACGCTGGAAACTACGGGACAACAGTTAAATGCCAGTGTCTCGACAAATTTATTTCACAGTGACTGTGTTTCCCATTCTCCTCTTTCTGGGGTAGCTGTTACACTTTACACATATAATGTCCGATAACTTATTGAAAATTAACTGTATCATTACTATACTGTATCACTACACCACTATATACTATACTATGTATCACAAATATCACAATTGAAATAAATTTGATATCTGCCTGGTCACGATACGCTTGTGCGAACTGGGGCATTCCACGCAAATGTCTTTACGTGACACCCTATTTTCTAGTTTTTCCGTGGGAGACACAAGAATATTTTAAACACTGTATTGAAAGTAGCTACAGGGCTCTACAACTCCTATAACTTGGTATCTTAAGCGTAAATGGGTGCTCGCACACACGTCACATAACGGACAAAGTTGACTTTTTCGTGGAATGCACCAACTCCGGAATGGCGGGCAACTGGACTTTATTTCGATTCTGACTTGCTATTGCAAACAATATGCGGCTCTACTTCTGCGCCGGTCTTAAAAACGTTGTAAAATTATCAAAATTATACCGCGTTATGTTGGGAATACTAGGTTTGTTAGGTACTACTACAGTTTCTCGCAAACAAAAGGCAAAAACGACATCTAAACATGCATGTGCCAGTCTCCAATTCCACCGTCATTTGTAGAGCGTGCGGAAAGTCATGCCGCTCCCGTATCGGCTTATACAGCCATGAAAAATCTTGCCTCAGACACTGAATAAGTCGTCTGTCACAGACGTATGAGGCCAATGATGATGACTACAGTTTACTACTGTCTACCATAATTTTACTACACTGCATACTCGAATCGTAAACTAGGTATTAATCTGTTATGAATACATTGCGTTGCACCTTTGATTAACCTATACGTATTAAAGTTTATCGTGCGTTCACGAGCAGTCGTAAAATTTTTGCCGGATTTGCAATGGTAAGTGGAGACACCATTTTCTGCGCTTTAATTGATTTAATGTTAAAATAACATCATTTATTACCATACGTTACATGATACTATTGCATATATTGATTTATTTGGAAGGTTATTGTATATTTCTCATGTTCTTCTGCTGTAATATCTTCTAAGGTGCCTAGATAGATCTGTGAACTAAGTGTCATTTTTTCAGTTGTGCGACTAAGAAAAAATACCTATTTTTTTCTAACGCAAGGTACATTTCACAATTTTGCAAAAAAGTAAAATGACACCTTTTGTTCCTAAGCTCCTCAACTGTGAATTCCCGCGATCGTTGAGATGACGATAAATGTGTCGTTTTCGAACGACATGGTATTTTTCATGATCATGATAAAAGTCACAGAGGAATTTTCAAGGGCATCAGTCTACATATTAAAATAGAAATTCCATCAAAAAACATTTCATGTGAAATGTCGCCGAGACTTGAGAATATAGGGTGGTATTTTACTAGTGACCGATAGCGAAAACTCAGAATCGGCTGGTGATGAGGAACAAGGAACATAGGTAGAAATCCGAAAAAAAAAAACGTTGGGCCTCCCATACAAACTTGCCGATCAGCTGATTTCAGTTACTATGGGAGGTCCAAATGTTTTTTGTATTTCGTCGTATGTTCCTTGGGTTAAGTTGTTCCTTATCACCAGCCGATTCTGAGTTTTTGCTATCGGTCACTAGTAAAATTACATCCTATATGGCTTACAAAGTGAGAAGAACCATTGAATTTACACACCCTGGCCCCGTCGAATCGAATTTAACAAACTATACGTCAAAATGTACTGCTGTAAACGCTTTACCACAGAATATATAATAGTACTAGGGTAGGGTACTAGGGTGCTAGGGTACTAGGGTAGGGTGGCTTTACTTCGCCCGACCGAAGAGCAACTATAGATTCTTTTACACTTGGCGGCGCCACTTAGCATAGTGAATCGTTATAATCACTGAGGAATGCAGTGTTGTAACTTGGACAGCCTTATTTATAGTTTCAATATAAACAATTAGGTAAACACGTTCCAATCGGTAATATACTACATACCTACTGTTTATAATCAGCTCTTGATACGGCAAATTAAATACATAACCTTACCTATTTTAGGACAGTGCATGCAATTCAAATTACGAAGGTTATCAAATCCATTCGTGTTTTTTCATTAATTACGCGATTACTCGGTTATTTTATACTAGTTTCGTAATCCTTTATTTAAATGGAAGCATTCTGAAGTAGTCCAATAGTAACGAGAAAATCGGATACTGAAATCCTGACGAAATCAAGGGAATTATATTTTATGGGGATATTTCAACTCGGTACGAAACAGCGTATACATATAGGTACATCCCGTATGAGTCATCACATCACAAAAGGTTTCCATTATGGGAATCCCCGAATGGGCATATTTTTATGGCGCACGAACTCAACGGTTGCAGTTGTACCTAATATGATATGAAATTGTGCTTCATATCATAGTACTATGTATTAGAACTTGGTATAATCTTCTTATTTTTATTCCATATTAGTAAATCCAAACTCTAAACGTTTTTAATCCAACATAAGTTGATTCATGTTATTTTAAGAACTTTATCCTGGCTGGCAGAGAAATTTAGTTACTCATGTGTGAAGGGTAATCGAATGAAAGACGAAAACATGTCGGTTTGCAAAAATGTTATTCCCCACACATTTTCAGTATTTACAGAACATTTTGCTTCAGGTCTAGTGAACACGTGTTTCCAGCAGTAAACTAGAAAATATAGGAAAAAAACTAGTTAATTGTTTTTAGCTAGTATACTTACTTACTTTAGTTTTTATGGCAGAGAACAATGGCAGATATTGTAGTATAAGTGACAGTCTGACACATTATAAAATTGCCACAATTAATATTAAAAGACTTAATAAAACAAACACAATGAACAAGCAAAAACAAGTAACCTACATTAAAACTGCTCACATCATATTCTCACAGTAAATCAGGGGTTGTCTGGCAGAGATCCCTTAATGGATAAACCTACCTCGTCACCATGTCTGTTTATTATTAATTTTTACCCAACTGCCTCAGAAGGAGGGTTATGTTTTTCGAGAGTATTTATCTATGTATGTATGTGGACAAGAAAATTCTTTTTCACGGGCTACAGCCCAAACGGATAGATGGATTTTGACAAATGAGGTGTCGTTAGATTTGTCTCAGCAGCGCGAGTGACACTGGCTATATTATAAATTCTAGATGGCGGATTTTTATCGCAAAATACAACTTTGTAATTACCGCATTTGGGTTTTTGTTTTTTAATACATCAGCTTGTTATATTCGTAATTCTGTACTAGTTCTAAAAACGTTTATTAAAGTGATTTAATTATATTAATTTCATATGCACCTACAGTAGATGTATGTGTAAGAAGATCTTAAGACCTCCAACTTGGAAACTCAGTCTATTGTCTAATCTAAAAGCCAAAGTTTTCAACTTAAAGCGGAGTTATACGACTTCTATACGGCAGTTATACAGCTGTAATGTTGTATAGTTGAGATAACGCTGTGTAGGTAGCTGCAAAGTTATTGTACTCAAAGCGACAATGATTTGTATGTATGTACGTATCAGCAAAAAATATCGTGGGACGAGATGATGTTAAACAAATAAATATTAAATGCATACTTGTAGGAAGGAATCTATTGTTTGTGTTGATTGATAGCTATCTCTCTATTTATAACTTTATATACATTTTATTGCAGAGTTTTAGAAAAACTGTTAGTTCAAAGACACATTTGGACATATTCTTGATCAATCACAAGAAATCGGCGCCATTTAGTTCGCAGTTTTCCTCCGCATTCGGGATTATCCCTATTCTCCTGAATCATACTACAACAAAGAAGCTTGTTTTCAAAAAGGCAGAACAATATGTAGTAATAAATCACTAAACCGAGAGTCTTTGATCCCATAAATCATGTTTGTTGACTAACAAAGATATTGTGTGTGATCTTATTATACTACGACTTGCATATTTTTCCAACATCATCGATTTTGCATGTCTTCTTTCATGTAAATATTCAACATGAATCACTTTGCCCTGACCTGCCTCTTTAAGATTTGACTTTTGTTTATTCTGAGAGCCATAGAATGGACAACAATAAAGGGCGCTACACACCGGGCGCGTATGCGTGACGTACACGTCATCACGGCGTAATCACGGCCGTAGACCCCTTTCACACTGGGTTATGTTTCACATCCTTTCTTTCAGAGTCTGACTTGTAAAAATGCGCACAAAGAGCACAAAGACAACTTGTGTTGTCATCAGTCACCACTAATCGACCAGGTCATTGACCATTTACATCATAATAATGACACCAGCTTTATCATCATTATCATTAAACAGCGTGAGACATTTACTACTGGAGAAAGGCCTCCCCATTAGTCCACAGACCGTGATTTTGGACGGACTATATTCAACGTCGTGATGCCACAAACATTTGTAGTGCAAAAATGCACTATTGCTGACGAGTTGAAAAGATGACCTACATTGCTGAAATTAAATGGAGGTGGGTCCAAAGCGAGGAAGAATGGAAGAAAGACAGGAACGCCCTTGCCCTGCAGTGAGAAGTTGCAGGCTAGTAATGAGAAGAATAGCTTTCCCAAACAGCTGTTCGCACATGCTATATTTATTTACTTCCCTGGCGCTACCCCGCTGCCAAAATGAAATGAGAACACGACAGTGAGCGGACATTGGTACATTGGTAAATAGTAATTGCTGATTAGTGATTGTTAGTATTTATTTATACTTCTTAGCTATATTTATGTCAGCGCCAGGCATGATAGACTAATATTACCAGTTTTTGGCCGTTCTCTTAAAAGATTGTTCGTCTGGTAAACATTATACCCCGGTTAGTAAGGGGTCAGACCTTTCGGATTGTGATTAAAGCGTGAAACTTGGCATAGATGTTCTATGGGTACATCTTAGTAGGTAAAGCCCGGTTTCCAGGAGTTCCGCCCCCCGGAGCAGGTGGGAGCGGGGGAGGAATGTTACGGTCGCCGCGCACCAAAAAAAAAATTCTTACTGATAGAATTGAGGTCTTAAGGCAAGTTTGGTATCGTTTTCGAGTAAAAATAACATGAAGAATCTATTTAACGTAGTAAAAAATTATGTTTTTATTAAAAATACAAAGAAATACGCAAAAAGGAAAATATACCACACTATTTTCGTCTTCAACACGCTATCACTATAAATATGCTAATATTTAGGAAAAAATAAAAATAGCACTAAAAAGCTTAGATATTCAGCTTTCTAAAAATATATACCTACTTTTTGTATGGTTTTAACCAAAATTACACATTAAAAAAATAATAATAGGTAGAGCGATGTCGAGTTCAATACTCTCTGCGTACGTACATCTTCTTTGTTTATGAATAGAACTGCAAAATTTAACACAAGAGATAATGTACCATTCATATTCTAAAGAAATTAAAATAAAGCTGATCTTGCTGTCCACATTTGAGAAAAAATAACCGCAAATTTAAGTTTGTTTTTCATATGTTTTGTATGAAAAACAAAGTTAACTTTTCAGCTTAAACTAATAACGGAATACGAATTGAACGCAATATGCAAAAACCGCACAAATACGGTCCAGAGTACCTACCGAGGAAATTTTGGTGCTATTTAACGTGGATATAGTTGTCCCATTACCATTAGCGCGTCGCCTCCCTCACCTCCATCAACAGCTCGAGGTAGATCAGTGTGCGGTAGATCATCCATTTGCCATCTTCAAGTGATCGGTCCATCTGACCGCGAAAGTTGCGCTTATTTTTCACGTGTTATGTGCTGGTTGTGAACAATCTGCGCCATGTAGCTGGAGAGACTATTTACTAGCAAATAAAACGTCCCTAAAAACGTGGATCCGAGGTGTTTTGGCATGGTATTGAAAAACAGAAGACAAAATGCCCCTATACTGCAATTACTGCACCATCGATGCAGAAGTTAGAGAAGTAGATGTATTCTCCTCTGTTTGGCTTTTATAATCTACGAGTAAGCCTTCGACTCTATTGAAGCCTGGGCCGTTTAAGAACCCTTGCAGCGCTGCCAGGGCGCCTGGTGATAAGTGGAGGTGCTGAGAAATTCAGTACCGAATGTCAATTGTGTGAGTTCAAGTCGAAATACACTGAGGTGTAAGACATTACCTCCGCAACTCTTCACTAAAGCGCTGGAAAAAGAAGACCTCCTCCTTCAAGATTCTACAGTGATTGTCTTAGCATCAATGTCATCGGTAAATATTTAACACACCACCGCTTTGAAAACGACATAATGTAAAAATAACATAATTCTAGATTTCTGCAAGACCTCTCAATAATGTTGCTTCGAGACGCGTTGGACTTGGGATGAACTCGGACAAAACCAATGCCATATAATATAATCAATATATCATTCCTGAGCCGGTTTTCGCCGAAAGTATATCCTTGAATTTATCAAAAAGTATATATGATACCTTCAGCAGAGATATCAGTTGGGTAAAGACAGCTTGGGTTGTGAAATCACTAGAAGAGTGCAGCTTATCTGGCAGTATTTGGGAAGTTAGGTCCTTGAGACTCCTAGCTGCAATTCATTACAATGGTGTTCAATCAGTGCGTCCTTAACATAATTATCGAGCCTAGATGTGAAACCTCGCAGTAAAACTGGCTGACCTACCACCTACATGGTCACTTAGGAGCTTTTGAATAAGTCTGATCGGGATCACACTAATGGATCAAGTTATATATAAGAGAAGACCAATTTACCAGATCAGACCAGAGACCAGACGACATAGTCTGGATGTGTGGCAAATAGAAGTCAGCTGATGACATCTGTAATGGAACAGAACTGCTGGGATGTGGAGTAAGAAACTGATGGAAATCCGATGTAAAGGTCACGCCTCGGCAAGAGTAGACCACAAAGAATGTCCTTTAGTCAGATGGACCGATCACATGAAGATGGCAAATGGCTGATTTACCGCACACTGATTTACCTCGAGCTGTTGATCGAGGTGAGGGACGCGACGCGACGCTGGTAATGGGAAAACTATGTTCACGGCCAGGGCTTCAATTGAGTCGAAGGCTTACTCGTAGATTATAAAAGCGAAACAGAGGAGAATAGATCTACTTCTCTGACTTCTGCATGGATGGTGCAGTAATTGCAGTATAGATGGATATGTCTTGGTCCACCCAAGCCACGGTATTTGAATTCATTACAGAACCCGACCTGTTTCGTTGGCTGGAAGGTTTCAAACGTAATGCCAGACGATTCGTAATGGTCTTTCGGGGACAGCATGGACAACAGACGTGGCTCTGTGGCTCATACGGGTGATCGCCTAAGTTTTTGGGGCATTTTGTCTTCTGTTTTTCAATACCATGCCAAAACACCTCGGATCCACGTTTTTGGGGACGTTTTTTTTGCTAGTAAATAGTCTCTCCAGCTACATGGCGCAGATTGTTCACAACCAGCACATAACACGTGAAAAATAAGCGCAACTTTCGCGGTCAGATGGACCGATCACTTGAAGATGGCAAATGGATGATCTACCGCACACTGATCTACCTCGAGCTGTTGATGGAGGTGAGGGAGGCGACGCGCTAATGGTAATGGGACAACTATATCCACGTTAAATAGCACCAAAATTTCCTCGGTAGGTACTCTGGACCGTATTTGTGCGGTTCTTGCATATTGCGTTCAATTCGTATTCCGTTATTAGTTTAAGCTGAAAAGTTAACTTTGTTTTTCATACAAAACATATGAAAAACAAACTTAAATTTGCGGTTATTTTTTCTCAAATGTGGACAGCAAGATCAGCTTTATTTTAATTTATGAATGGTACATTATCTCTTGTGTTAAATTTTGCAGTTCTATTCATAAACAAAGAAGATGTACGTACGCAGAGAGTATTGAACTCGACATCGCTCTACTTATTATTATTTTTTTAATGTGTAATTTTGGTTAAAGCCATACAAAAAGTAGGTATATATTTTTAGAAAGCTGAATATCTAAGCTTTTTAGTGCTATTTTTATTTTTTCCTAAATATTAGCATATTTATAGTGATAGCGTGTTGAAGACGAAAATAGTGTGGTATATTTTCCTTTTTTTGCGTATTTCTTTGTATTTTTTAATGAAAACATTATTTTTTACTACGTTAAATAGATTCTTCATGTTATTTTTACTCGAAAACGATACCAAACTTGCCTTAAGAACTCAATTCTATCAGTGAGATTTTTTTGTTTGGTGCGCGGCGACCGTAACATTCCTCCCCTCCCACCTGCTCCGGGGGCGGAACTCCTGGAAACCGGGCTTTACCTACTAAGATGTACCCATAGAACATCTATGCCAAGTTTCACGCTTTAATCACAATCCGAATGGTCTCCATACAAGCCTTCCCCTTACAAACCGGACTATTATACCAAAATGCTGACACAAACAAATGGTGCTATCAGCATTGCCCCGACTCACCCACTGAAAGAATCAGCTTAGGTATCTCCGATCGGCGTTGAGAAGAACTTAATGAATAACCTTTAAAGATAAACATGATGTGATGCTCGCGTTTATAGTATCGTCCGCAAGTCGTTGACAACATAATATTTATGCACGTGTAGATAGGAACGATTTCTGACTACTCAAAAGGCTTTTAACAATAAATTTAAATGTAGAACTGTAGACTTAGACGTTACCGAACCTTGGCATGCAAATTTATTACCAGTAAAGCTTCGCTTCCTGCAGCTTTGGCCCCAAGATTGCATGACTTCGGCTAGCTTAGAATCTAGGTACTATCTAGATTGGACTGTAGATTGTGAGACTTAACATTGTAGTGCTGCGGTGACATTTCATTTAGAAAGGTCCTTTAGGTTGGTTACCTCACTATATAGAAACTTGTGCACATTATGCAACGAGTTAACCGACAGAAATCTACCGTAGGAACATATCTTATAGTATAAACATATAAAGCAAGTTAATAAGCAAAAGTTCCATAGATACCTACGTCAAATGTAGGGAAATATAGATGTATAACAAAGCTGTCTTTGTCGTTCCGCTACTGATTGACAGAGTGGTTGTGTTTGTACTAACTAGTGCCACCCGTTCATAATCTACCGTAGGAACATATCTTATAGTATAAACATATAAAGCAAGTTAATAAGCAAAAGTTCCATAGATACCTACGTCAAATGTAGGGAAATATAGATGTATAACAAAGCTGTCTTTGTCGTTCCGCTACTGATTGACAGAGTGGTTGTGTTTGTACTAACTAGTGCCACCCGTTCATACATACCCTGTAAGGCTTACTTAAACTTTAAGGAACATATCTATTCGTTATATTGAACGTTTACTAATGAAAAACAATAGATGACCAAATGAACGAATGCACGAGTAAGAAACGATAAAACGAAGACTAATGGTAAAAACAGCGTTTTCAATATTTTTTACCCCTAAGCACGAAAATCACTTTAGCCCAGTCTCTTCTGTTACCTTTTCTCGATTACGCCGACTCTTGTTACTTGGACGTCACTGAGGAGCTATTGAATAAACTTGAGCGACTTCAAAACCTGTGCATTCGATTTATCTTTGGATTGCGCAAATACGATCATGTATCTCAATTTCGGTCACAGCTCAAGTGGCTCCCAATTCGACTTCGCAGGAACACTCATATTCTTTCTACTCTCTACAATGTACTAAACAACCCCAACTCTCCCTCTTATCTTCGTGAGTATTTCGTGTTCTCACGACCACAAGATAAACCATGTCGGCCTAACGTTAGGACTCTTCTCTCTATGACTCCTCATAAGACTGACTTTTTTTCCTACTCGTTCAGGATTCATGCGGTCAGACTATGGAATTCTCTCCCGTACACTGTTCGGGAAAGTTCCTCTATCACTATCTTTAAAAAGCGAGTGAAAGAACACTACCTTTCTCTTGTTAAGTAATCCATATTATTTATATATATATACATATATTATTTATAATATATATTATATATTATACATGTTTTAAGTATTTTATAATAATAGATATAAGTATTTGTTTAGTATATTTATGTCTTGCTCTTTTGTATTATTAGGTTATATTTAAGTAATTAAGTAATATTGTGCACGTCTTATCCGCGTATCGTTAATGCTATCTCACTTCTGTAGGCCTGCTGTAAGAAATTTCTTATTAGAAATAAGTAGTGCCTGTTGTGTCATTTTTATTTTTGTACTTGTCCTGTATTTGTTTTTGTGTACAATAAATGGTTAAATAAATAAAATAAGACTTGGCTGGCACACAATCTCTATAAATGTCCTAAAGTGAAGAAGGTTTTTAAAGACTAAGGTGCAAGCTCCATAGAGGAGACGTGAGACGTAAGATGACATCAGACATCAGTCAAAAAAGTGATTGTCGGAGACATGAGACGTGCGACATCGCGACTCTTGAAACCGGTTCCATATATAAAGTATATGAAACAGTAAAATGTACAAACACGTAAGACGCGCATCGCATCATTAAGGGCTGACAATCGCTTCTCTGACAGATGTCATGTTACGTGTCGCGTCGCACGTCTATTCTGTGGAGCTTGCCCCTAACAATTGTTCAGTGCAGTTTTGTAGGCGTGTGAAACTCTCTACGTAAGGTGGCTGTGTTGATGACGTGCACGTTTGATATCATGCCTTGTCATGTTTATAGGGCCTAAATATATAACAGTATGTTCCAGTTTCTCTCTAATAACAGACATCAGCGTGCACACCGGAAGGCGATCGTGACTCGACGATTTCGCGCGGATCTCGCTCGCTCGCGCTAGATTCATCTCATTATTATTTATTACGTAGAGAATTACTAGTAACAACGTCATATCATATCATAGTGGCCAGTGTTACGCAAATTTTCAATGTTCTTACTTTTTTAGGGCTTCGTTCGTACCCATAGGGCCATTTTTCTAAGATTTTGTTGCCTTTCCGTCCGTCGCCAAGGTATTATATCCAATAAACCGTGATAGGATTTCGCGCGGATCTCGCTCGCTCGCGCTAGATTCATCTCATTATGATTTATTACGTAGAGAATTACGAGTAACATCGTCATATCATATCATATCATATAGTGGCCAGTGTTACGCAAATGAATTTGAATTACCTTCGTTTTTTTAGGGCTTCGTACCCCAAGGGATAAAACAGGGACCTTTTTCTGAGACTTTGCTGCCAGTCCGTTTGTCGCCAAGCTTTACTCATAAACCGTAATAGGAAGATACTTAGTTAAAATTTTCACATATATTGTAATTCTGTTGCCGCAAACCACATACCTACTATAAAAAATATAGGTAAGTTAAGGAGCTTCCCTAAAACAGAATTAATATATTCGAGATTTTGATAGATAATGGTATGGTTGGATGGAACCCTTCTTGCGCGAGTCCGACTCGCACTTGGCTCGTGTCTATAACTTTGATTGATTTTAAACGGTTAGTTTAGAAACTCGCAATTTTTTCAGTAAGCTGAACTAATTTAGATTAGATTTCCAGTGCTGTGACCTCTAAAGTATGAATGCGATGTCTTCATGATGTTTTTCTTGTGTTTTTCAATGTACTAGATGGAGCTTTTTAAAGTTGAACTTTTTAGTTATATGAATCCTTTTTACACAGATGTATTACGTCATAAGAAAAAAAGAAGCAGCTATAGCTACTGTGACAGCTTCAAATACTCCAGTGTCGCCACTTTGTCTATATATACACATTTATTTATGTATATAGCACTAGTGTTGTGCAATGTGCAATATCGATAACTTTTCGCAGGAAATTCAAATGTAAATTATTCTGTACCTAATCCAACTGCCCGAATAAAGCATCTATTGAAGCAGATTGAAACATAGCGCAGACCGGATGCAGCATGCGTGCGTGCGTGCACGCCTGGCACCAGTTGTAATGTATGGAAGTGTATGACACAAATATCAACCAGATGCGTGGCATTTGCGGTTTGGTGCAAGATGCTTGCTGAATGGTGTAGTATGCTTGCGGTAAGATGCGGGATGTTTGCAAGACTGTACGGGGTTTTTGCGACATGATAAGGAAAAGTAAAAAAGCTGCAACTACATACTTATAAAGTTTAATTAATCACCATTGATTTACAATTGTTCAATTTGTTTGTGTTTTTAAAACAATGTTTTATTTACAAAATTGTACAGAATATACACTATTTAAAGCTATACACAAAAGCAGAAATTTTTACAACTTTATGCAATCTACAAAAATGTACAGAATGTACAATTATTTACTACTATAACAGCCTTTTTCGTTGTTTCGCTTGTTTCGCTCTTCTTATATTATTTATCCACTTCAACTACTCTAGCAGCCTTTTTTGTTGTTTCGCTTGTTTCGCTCTTCTTATATTATTTATCCACTTTTTTTTAGTTCAGGATCAACTGGGAATCTGGAATGATTATTTATTTTATTAAATTGATATATTATTCAAAATTACCATACGAATTTATTCCATTTGGGTCCTATTAATAGCAATACTGCACTTATGCAGTACAAAATGTAAATATTTTATCGATATCGATTGGACGCACTTTTGCAGAATTTATGAGTAGGTAACATGTCAAATACTGGCGCTGGGAATTAGTAAATAATATTTGTATTAAATAATCTAAATTATACACCTAATAAGAACCTGCGACGTAAATGTATTGTTTCAATGACTTCAAAGGATGCATTTAAGTAAGGATTAGTTTATTTATCGCGGAGTATTTGGAGTAGAAAACTTACCGGTGAAATGACTTTTTTCCGTTTTCATCATTTGGTTCACTTGCGTGGCTCTTGCAGCCAGGAACCACACACGACATGTTTAAAAACCTTTTCGTCCATTCACTTTAGAAAAAATCCCAAGATTTATGATTATTTTTCACCAGAAAATAATAAAAATAAAAATCCAATGTTTGTAATCATCTGGTTACACTCAGTTTGACCTTGATCCGGCTGGTGGCGCGCGACGTTTCAAGTCAGTCACTGACGTCATAGTCGTCACTTTTTTTCTCACGAAAAAGGTTCGTAAGGCGTGAAAGAAATAAAGATAGGTTTATGAGTTCAACTTAATAAGAGGTATCCACCTACCTATACTAAATCCTTGCAATGTACAATGTCATGGTGACGTATTTCGCTGTCATCGCTTGTCACCTGTCACTCTGTTTACAAATTAATTTGTCTTTTGAATATTCATGACATGTGCCTACCTCAATAACTAAACTACCTAAAGATTTAACGAAGCAAATCGGTACATAAGACAATACAACCAATTTTGCATATTTTTATTGGTTTTCGATATCAACAGTGTTGTGTGGTGAAGGCTTAGAATAGCATCACCCCATATCTTACCCGTGGGTGTCGTAAGAAGCGACTAAGGAATTTGAGAGTTGATCATCATCTGCCTGCCCTTATCCCAATTACTTGGGGTCGGCGCAACACGTTTTGTTGAACACAAAATCGTGTTGCAAAGGGTTTGGCTTAATTTTACGACCGGCCGCCTACCAGACGTCAACCCTCCTTGGGAATGCTTTTATGGTGGATTAACCGCCACCCTACGGTTAGCCCCGGCTGTTTGGATCGGGTTTATCCCTCGGTCGCCTCTTACGACCCCCACGGGAAGAGAGGGGGTGGTGCTATTCTACTCTTCCGGCACTACACGGCACTCTACTCTGCCGGCGCCACACGGAATTTGAGAGTTGATGTCTATTGGAATTTTAGGCGACAGGCATCTATCCGTCTTCTGAGTGACTCTCAAACTTTTGTCAGACTTGGTGTAAATGGTCCTTATTTCGCTCTGCCTACCTCCGTACATGTGTATGTCAATAGCAACATGAACAATGTGTAGGTACAGTTCGATTTACTTATGTGTGTGTGTGTGCGATATGATTTACATTCATCATCATCCAAGGCATTACAGCCGCGGGTGGGCCTTAGCCTGGTCATGTATATCTTTCCAGACCGGTCTGTTTAGGGCTTTTTGTTTCCAACTCTTCACACCAATATTCTTTAGGTCTTGTTCGACGCCATCCAACCACCTAAGCTTCGGTCTACCTCGACTTCTCCGGCCGTCTGGCCGCCCTTCTAGCAAACGTTTGGGTACTCTGGCCTCGTCCATTCGAATTATGTGTCCTGCCCATCGTAGGCGTCCAATCTTTATGGTCTTTATGACGTTAGGCTCATTGTACATCTGATAAAGCTCATGGTTGTATCGCGTCCTCCATCTTTCGTCTTCAAACACAGCTGCGAATATGCGTCTTAGTATTTTGCGCTCAAACACCAACAGAGTATTCTCGTCTTTCTTGCTTAGCACCCAGCATTCTGAACCGTAAGTAAGTATTGGTCTTAGTAAGGTTTTATATAGGAGTATTTTGATACTTCTGGATAGTATTTTGGAACGAAAATATCTTAGTAGGCCGAAATAGCATTTATTCGCGGCCATAATTCGCCTGCCTATCTCAGAAGATATATCGTTTGTATCCGTTACTAGACTTCCTAGGTATACGAAATCGGTGACTCCAGCAAAAGTTTTATTACCGACGACTATATCTGGAGGGCATGAATGCTGGTTTTAGACGCTTTCAGGTACTTGGTTTTGGCCATATTGACTTGCAGACCGGCTTCCATAGCTGATTTTTCAAGGGCAGTATATGCACTTTCCACTGCAGGTATGTTCCTCCCTATTACGTCGAGGTCATCCGCATACCCTAGAATTTGGACGGATTTATAGAATATATTTCCTGCAGTCTCGATCTTTGCGTTTTTGATACATTTGTCTAGGGCAATATTGAAGAGCAAGCAGGACAGTGCATCACCCTGTCGAAGTCCGTCGTACGTTCTGAAGGGTTCTGACATGTCGGTTTGTACTCTAACTACACTCTCAGACTGTTTTAGAGTCATTTCCGTCAGACGCACGAGTTTTTTTGGGAATTCCGATCTCGGCCATTGCTTGGTATAGGAAATTGCTGTGCACATTGTCATACTCATCCTTGAAGTCGATAAAAAGGTGATGAGTGTCCACATTAAATTCTAGGCTTTTTTTCAAGGATCTGCCTCAAGGAGAAGATTTGGTCTATTGTGGATCTGTTCGGCCGAAAACCACATTGATATTCACCCAAGGAGTTTTCAACATAGGGTTTCAGTTTGTTGAAAAGAATGTTGGCAAAGATTTTATAGCCAGTGTTAAGTAGAGATATGCCTCTGTAGTTATGGCATTCCAGTATATCACCTTTCTTATGTAACGGGCAGATAACAGCAGTATTCCAGTCATTAGGCATCTCTCCCGCGTTCCAAATCTGAAGCATCAGATTATGTACTTCTCCTTCGAAGCGAGTTCCAGCATATTTTATGAGTTCTCCTTGATGTTGTCTATTCCCGGTGATTTATTGTTTTTTAATTGTTGGATAGCTTTCTTAGTATCTTCATGTGATGGTTCCGATATGTTTTCTTCCGGTATCAGATTTTGATAGTTTGTGTGGATATCAGGAGTAGAGCTTAGGAGTGATACGACTTGTGATGAACTATTCAGGAGTTCACAAAAGTATTCCGCCCATCTTTTAGTAACATCCGTCTTGTCATTAAGTAACGTACCATCTTTACTTCTACAGGCTGTGGTTCTCGGTTTAAATTCTTTCCGTCCCCTATTAATTTGTCCATAGAAGTATCTCGTCTGCTTTTTTGAGTAACTAGACGCGATCTCTCTCAGTTCTTGTTCTTCGTGCATTCTTTTCTTTTTCTTGTGAAGGTGTTTTTCTTTTCTTCTCCTAGCCTTGTACTCTTGCTCTCGTGAACGGATGCCTCTCTGCTGTAAGAGCATATACGCGTCATTTTTGCTATCCGTGGCCTGTTGACATTCTTCATCAAACCACCCTCTGCGTTTTGATCTTTCTTCCACTCCAAGCACCTCACTGGCAGCCGTACAAAGAGTATCTTTCAGACATCCCCAGGTGACATTGGGGTCACTGTCGTTCAATTCTCCTGATTTGATTAGTTCTCTACAAATGGTGTCTTGAAATTTGTATCTAGCGTCCTGGTCGTTCTTTAGTTTTGTGGTATCAAATTTATTAGTTTTTAGGGCTTTGGTGTACTTGTACCGCGAGATACGCGCTCTTATTTTACAGACTACGAGGTAGTGGTCGGAGTCAATATATGATTTACATTAGCTAGGCAATAATTTCCACGTGTGGCATGCTTTTAGGAAATGAAACAGTAGTAAAACTGGAAAACCACACCCCATACAATTCAATCTCGAGGATAGGTTAGGCCATTAATTAATTTGGCGAAATTTCGACCCAACCTCCTTCGGTCCATGTTATTTTATGAGCTTTGGTCCCCATCCCATTTCTAGTAAACATATTTAGGTGCCTAGCTAGCACATCAACTAACCCATTCAAAGAATCAATGTGTGCTGATTTTTACCCAACTGCCTCAAAAGGAGGGTTATGTTTTTCGAGATCATGTATGTATGTAGAATGTATGGGCTACAACCCAAACGGCTGAGTGGATCTTGACATATGAGGTGTCGCTAGATTCGTCTCATCAGCTCTTGTGACACCACTGGCTATTAAAAATTCATAAATTCAAGATGGCGGATTTTTATCTCAAAATACAACATTGAAATTACCGCAGTCGGGTTTTTGATTTTTAATACATCTGCTTCTTCTTAGTATTTCTTTGAAAACCCGGTATAAGTGGATCCCTTATGGCTAGAAAAAACACAGGATTAGGGAAAATGAAAGAGGAACTGACCTGGAGCACGAGGCGGCGTACCTTCAAAATCCAATTTTCATTGTCCAGTTGTAAACACTTGATAGGTTTAGTTTTATAAGTTTTTAAGAAGCACCGGTTCAATATTGTTATTTTTGGATAGGTTTTAGACTTCGTAGATCACTTTTTGTTTATTTTAGAGTTTTTTGAGATTTTTCACAGGAAGCGTCGGCGCAGGTTTTCGCCATATTGAAAAGTCCAGGTTGTTGGGCGAGGGAAAAGGACGGAGAGATTTAAGAGCCAATGTGTGTGAGTGAGATGTATGTGATGTATGAAAATAAACAGGAAACGGAAATATTTTTTCTTTTTACTATTACGTTTGGATATGCATTGAAAAGATTAACCATAATTCCGCCCGCCTTGAAGTGTACTTCAAAAGAAAATCATTGTTATTGGGATGGTAGAGGACATACCTTTACCACCGGACGGGTATAACTACCTGTTTTAGTTTTTACTTTAACTATGCGAACAACTCCATCCTTTCCTGGAAACACCTCAGTAATTAGACCAATATGCCACATCAAAGGAGGAAGATTGTCTTCTTTCAACACTACTACTGTTCCAATAGTGACAGGAGTAGGTACTATTTGTGTTCCACTTCTCCCTACTTTGTAAAGTACTGAGGTATTCATTGTGCCATCTTTTCCAATAAGATTGTACTATTTTGTCTAAAAGTGCATAACGTTGAAGTCTGTTGCAAGGAATTTCAGTGACATTTTCAGCTGGTAAAAATTTAAGGGGTGAAGTATTTAGAAAATGTGCCGGAGTTAATGCCATAGGGTCAGAAGGATCATTGCTAAGTACACATAAAGGTCTTGAATTTAACAAACACTCTACCTCTACCAGGACAGTATTTAGTTCCTCATATGTGAGAATTTGAGTTCCAATCACTTTATATAACGTATTTTTCATGGATTTAATATTAGATTCCCATAATCCTCCCATATGAGGAGAGTAAGGACTGTTCATTCTGAATTCAATTTTTTGAGGAATTAATTCATTAATCAAGGAGTTGTAATAACCAGGAGAAGTTACTAAATCATACAGCTCATGAAGGTGATTTTTTGCACCAACAAAATTACGGCCTCCGTCACTCATTCTTAAAGAAAGAGGACCTCTCCGAGAGATGAAGCGCTTGAAAGCTAGTAAAAATTTTTCGGTAGACAAATCTGACACTAGTTCAATATGAACTCCTTAGTAGCTACAGACAAAAAGGCATATATAAGCCTTTTGACTGCGGACTCCTCGATATCTAGATAAAGTTATATTGTATGGTCCAGCATAGTCAACTCCGGTTTTTGAAAAAGGTTTGATCTGGTGCACCCTATATTCTGGTAAATCAGCCATCAAATATTGGGCTTCCTTTGGGTTTAGTCGAAAACACCTATTACAGGAATGGACAATTTTCCTAACCAGATTCCTAGCTGATAATATCCAATAATTATGTCTTATCAAAGCCAATAATAACCCAGGCCCGGCATGTAAGTGCAAACGATGCAGATGTTCTACCAGTAATTTAGTTATATTGTCCTTAGAGGGCAAAACAATTGGGTGCTGCTGATTAAATGGAATAGAAGCATTATTTAACCTACCCCCAACATGCAGGATATCATCAACTACAAACGGATTAAGTTTTTGAAGAGCTGTACTACATTTTTTATTTAAATTTAAATTATTTATGTCACTTGCAAAATGTTTATTTTGAACATGTTTGAAAATATAAGTTTCTGCTGAGGCTAAATCTGTTAAAGTGATTCTACCCTTGGATTTCAATTTTTTCATAAATCTGAGAATATAAACAATAATGTTTAATAAAATGGACCATTTTGAAACCCGTTCTGAAAGAATGTCAATGGGATGAGGCTCTGACACATGTATGAAGGACACCAATTTTGCCTCAGGTATATGCTGTGGTACATCATTTTGAATATTCACAGGCCAAATAGGCTGTGGAAGTCGCATCCAGTCTGGACCATGAAACCAACCATCATTTTCAATTAACTTTGCAGGAGTAACTGGTCTTGTAATTAAATCACTAATATTGTGTTCACCAGGCACATGAAACCAATGAGGAGGAGCAAGAAGCTCTTGGATTTCTGCCACTCTATTTGCAACAAAAGTTTGCCATTTATGAGGCGAAGAATTAATCCAAGCTAAAGTAATAGTAGAATCGGAAAATGCCATAATCTTATCAATTTGGACTCTTTTGTTATTATGTTATGTACTGTTATAATTAATTTAGCCAAAAGATGAGCAGCACAAAGCTCCAATCTAGCTAATGTTTGCCGACCTGACGCCACACGAGATTTTGCACAAAGTAAAGAGACAGCTGAAGCTTCATCCTCCATTCTACCTACGCGAACATAGACAGCAGCGCCATAACATTTTCACTAGAATCTGCAAATCCGATCAAAGACACAGAAGCACCTGGAAACAGCCCAACATAACGAGGTATTTTAAGTTTAGATAAACAGGGCAGTTCATGTAATATTTTTCCCATATATTCTTTAAGTCAATTGGCAATGGTTCATCCCAATCCAAAGATCTTCTCAACATTCTTGAATAATAAGTTTCATAAGTGCAACTGCAGGTGCAAGAAGACCTAATGGATCAAAGAGTGAGGCTGTTGTTGAAAGAACAGACCGTTTGGTGTACTGAGTTTCAGAATTTAATGATGCGGATTTTGCACTGAAGAAAAATTATCTTCCACAGGGTTCCAATGAAGTCCTATTATTTTTGTATGTGGGTCAGCATCAGCATCAAAAGACAAAGTTTTTGAAGCTCGTGAATCTTTAGGAATCTGTTCAAGAAAATTCTGTGAATTTGATATCCATTTGGTCAAATTGAATCCACCTCGTTTGAATATCATTCAATTAGTTGAGAATACAATTTCAGAGCCTCCTCCTCATCAGGAAGTGATGTCAAAAAATCATCCATGTATGAAAAATTTGCTACAATTTCTACAAGATTTGGAAATGTTTGAGACTCATCTTGTGCAAGTTGTCGGATCACTCTAAGAGCTAAATAAGGTGAACATTTTAATCCAAAAGCAACTCTGTCAAATTGATATACATCAATAGGACTTTGTGTGTTAAATCTGTATAGAATTCTTTGCAAAGTTTGATGTTCAGGTTTTACTTTCAGTTGAAAATACATTTTCTCAAGATCAGCTGAAAAAGCCAAAATAAAAAGGCGGAAATTTATCAATAAATCAAAGATATTTGATTGAAGATTCGGGCCTGTGTGAAAAATGTCGTTTAGACTTTTTCCAGAAGATGATGAAGAACTAGCATTCAAAACAATTCGAGTTTTAGTAGTATCCTTGTCGGGTCTGTACACTGGTCTGTGAGGGATATAATAAACAGGTGAAGAAGCCTGAATATCGATTGGGTCAGATAACTTTTTTAAATAGCCTTTGTCAAGATATTCTTGTATGGTGTTGTTGTAGCCACTACGCAGTTCAGGGTTAGAATCTAATTTCTTTTCAAGCGACAGAAGTCTTTTTTTTGCAGTTTGATAGGAATCACCTAACACACTAGGATCTTCACATAAAGGTAAAGACACCGTGTACCTTCCAGTTGAATCCCTAGAGTGTGATTCCTGAAATATTTCTTCGCATTTCTTTTCTTCTGGACTCATGATCTTGCGTGGTTGAATTGATTCTAACTCCCAAAACCTCTGAGTTAAATCTTCTAACTTTCTATCAGCACTAACGAAATGAGTATAGAGTTTGGTAGGTTGTTGATTGGTTCCTTGAATATTTAATTCTCCCATTATAAGATAACCTAATGTTGACTGAACAGCAACAAGTTCAGCGTGAGGAATGTTTATTTTGTTTGCTAACAACAAATGTGGGAACAATCCTGATCCAATAATGCAATTTATGTCACCAGGAATGTGGAAATGTTGATCTGCTAGCTGCAGCCCTTTCAAGACTGGGGGAATGTCATTAGTGAATAATTTTGTATGTGGTAACTGACCTGTAAGTTCCTCTACTACAGAAGCTCTCACTGTGTATTTATACCTTTGATCATGCACTGAGGAAAACGTTAATGACACACGACCTATCACTTTTAACACAGAGTTCCCTATTCCATGCATTTTTGTTTTGGTTTGAGGTTAGTGAAACGTCAAACCCAGCGGCGCAATATTCGCGGGTATGTTCCTGGGTGCCATCTGGTTGTAAAATTGCCGATTCCTGTTGTTGTTTCTCGTTTCCACTTAGGTAATTAGAACGAGACTTGTCGATTGAACCGTGATCCACGTTATTTTCGTCTACAAATTGCGAAACGTCAAAGTCATAGTCAATTTCGTTCAGAAATTCCGACGCGTTTACATGAAGAATGTTTGCGGGGCCAGCTGCTTGCTGTGAAGTGAAACTTTTTTTATTATTGAAGTTATTGTTCAAGTTGAACTTGGAAGCAAGCGCATTATAGCTTAAATGTATCAATGTGTGATGCATTTTGTTGCATCTAGCACAGGAGCTACTACTTCTGCAGTTCCGGAGGCTGTGAAATCCAAGACAATTAGTGCAAAAGGCATTTTTTGTTACTATATCAAATCGAGCTTCTGGACTCAGCGCAAGAAACTGTTGGCAGCGATACAATGGATGCGCTTCTTCTGCTTTGCAAACTACACACCCCTTTGACCAGTTATCAGCATTTGTTACTAAAGCATAGGTGTGTTTTGGCTGTTTGTTAACAACTCTAGAGGACGAGGCAGTTGATGGCAATGGAGTACTGTGTAATTGAATATGACAAGCAACTTTTCTTTGCTCCTTGACAAATTCTTGCAAAGATTTAAATGTGGGATTTTCTTTACCAAAGCGTTGTTCAAAAGAGTAACTGTTTCTTTATCTAATTTATTCAAGGCTATATGCAGCAACATATAATCTGATAAATCAGTAATTTCGGATTGCTTTAAAGCTGTGACTGAAGCACAAAATTGCTCCAAAAACAATTCTAAGTTTTGAGCAGATGGAGTTGTTAGCGCTTTAAAGTTCAATACTTTGTCAAAATATTGTGAGGCTAACAGACGAGGGTCTTGATATTTTTCAACAAGCAAATTCCAAATAATTTTATAATTGGAAGCTACAGGCAAGACTCCAGCTGTAATACTGAGAGCTGAACCAGAAAGTTTTGAAATCAAATATTGAATGCGCTCCGCATCTGTTAGACTCCCATTCTCATGAATCATTTCTTTGAAGTTTTGGAAGAACAACGGCCAGGTGCTAGGATCACCATTGAATGAAACTAGTTCCAAAACAGGCAACTTATGTTTAGGTTTAATAAATTCAGGTTTTTTTCTCTGGTTTGGACATCATTTCAGCGGTGGCTTTAATATGACAGTACAACTCATCAAATGTCTCTAGAGCTTTGAAGTTTGGAACATAGTCTACAGGATCCTCCTCAACTTTGGCATTATTCAACTGTTCTAATACCTGAATGTAATCATCGCGTGTTTTATCAATCGTTAGCAATCTTATTTTGAATGTAATTGCGGCGGTAGGGTCCGTTTTAGCCTTTTGGCTCAAATCATACAGATTTTGTACCAAAGAAAATAAACTAGTTTGTTTACTTTCAAGAACTGTTATTACAGAATTAGACATTTTGGATAATTAACGTGAGACGCTACAGAATTAGTATTTAGTTAGCGAGCGTTTATATTTCAATGCGTTGCGTTCTTGGGTTGCGTTGCGTAATTGCGGCGTGCGTTAGCGTGTTTGAATTTTTTGGACAAAATGGCGGATAGCGTGGGCGTGCGATTTTATTTTCAATTTATATCCAATAGCGATATGTTTTTGAACACAAGGATGAATTTTAGCGAGAAGACATGCGACAAACGTAATATTTGTAAGTATTTTAAGCGAATATTTGTAAGTGTAGCTGTGTACGAGTAGGTTATGAGTAAAAACGTGCGCGATACTAACTTATGCTGAAAATTATAACGAAATTGAGTCGAAGCGGTGTAAAAATGAATTTGATGTGTGTATATGGCTCGTATGGACCAAAATTATGGCTAGAAAAAAACACAGGATTAGGGAAAATGAAAGAGGAACTGACCTGGAGCACGAGGCGGCGTACCTTCAAAATCCAATTTTCATTGTCCAGTTGTAAACACTTGATAGGTTTAGTTTTATAAGTTTTTAAGAAGCACCGGTGCAATATTGTTATTTTTGGATAGGTTTTAGACTTCGTAGATCACTTTTTGTTTATTTTAGAGTTTTTTGAGATTTTTCACAGGAAGCGTCGGCGCAGGTTTTCGCCATATTGAAAAGTCCAGGTTGTTGGGCGAGGGAAAAGGACGGAGAGATTTAAGAGCCAATGTGTGTGAGTGAGATGTATGTGATGTATGAAAATAAACAGGAAACGGAAATACTTTTTTTTTTTACTATTACGTTTGGATATGCATTGAAAAGATTAACCACCTTAAAAGGTAAAGTTGATGTGTTGGCGATTACTTTCTCAAGGTAAAACAATTTAAGAAAAAGTGTTCCAGGGAGAAACTTTATAATTTTTTCCAATTGTTATTTTTGCTATTGTCTACCATGAAGACCATTTTCCAGAAATAACGAGTACGTGAAGTTTCAATAGAAAACACGTTATTTTCCTATTCGCGAAAAGGTTTCGTCTGTGCCAAAAGGGTTCTCTTGGTTCTCAGAAACCGCTTTGGAACCCAATATCAAAGCGAGGTACTGTAATAAAACGATAGACTCGATTCCACGTCGTCGACTAAAATAGCTAACTTAGCGATATTTTTAAGCCACCCACTTATTTGCTGCTTAAAATGAATAAAGTTGTCTTTTTTTTTAGGTAGTATTGTGAATTATATTTCCTTTCTTTCTGTTATATTTTAAGCGTATTTCATTGACAGTGACTTATCTATTTAAGAACGTAAATTCGAGTCCAATATTCCCATTTTCAGAGTTGGTTATTTTATCGTAGGTAACACGATCTAAGCAGCTTGAAGGAAACCTATACTGTGAACTTAACGACGTGTGTGAGGTATTGATCTCGACTGCGTTTAAGTTATTTAAATTAAGCTATTTTAGGCAGTACCCTGGAATCAAGTCCAATATTCCTATTCCCAGAGTTAGTTATTTTATCGTAAGTAACACGATCTAAGCAGCTTGAAGGTAACCTGTACTGAGAACTTAATACGTATGTAAGGTATTGATCTCAGTTACGTTTAAGTTATTTAAACTAAGCTATTTTAGGCAGTACCCTGGAATCCAATATTCCTATTCCCAGAGTTAGTTATTTTATCGTAAGTAACACGATCTAAGCAGCTTGAAGGTAACCTGTACTGAGAACTTAATACGTATGTAAGGTATTGATCTCAGTTACGTTTAAGTTATTTAAACTAAGCTATTTTAAGCAGTACTCTGGAATCGAGTGTAATATTCCTATTCCCAGAGTTGGTTATTTTATCGTAACTTACAAACACGATTTATAAAGCAGCTTGAAGGAAACCTATACTGAGCCACGTGAATAAGGTCTAAGATCTCGGCTACGTTTAAGTTATTTTAAGCAAGTAAATAGGTACAGAGAAATATAAAGCCTGAAAATCAGATCTTGTTTTTGCAATAATCGGCTTAAACCAACCTTTTAGTGAATACAGGGTGTAAGCGACAGCTCTCCGAATCGAACACTGAGATGCATTCAGAACATGAAACTGAAAAACTTCCCATTAGAATATACTAGCAGCCCGCCCAGCGGTTTCACCCGCTGCTACTTACCTGTTTTCCCGTAGAAATTGGATCTTTGCCCGTAGTAAAAAGTCCATTACTCCGATCCAGCAGAGGTAAATGTGCGAGCAGAAGCGGCCCGTCATGCTGAATAACTTTTACTTTGAAGCCATTATCGTATCTCTTATAGTTTATATGGGATGCTGGTGGTCTACATCGGGTACTCCAGATCCTCGATGACCATGTGCCAGCAGAAGCGGCCTGCCATGCTGAGTAACTTTTACTTAAAAACCATTACCGTATCTCTTATAGTTTAAATGGGATGCTGGTGATGTTCATCAGGTACTCCAGATCCTCGATGACCATGTGCCAGCAGAAGCGGCCCGTCGTGGTGAACAACTTTTTCTATGACGCCATGACCGTATCTTTTATAGTTTAGATGGGATGCTGGTGGTCTTCATCAGGTACTCGTACTCCAGATCCTCGAGGGCTGACAAAAAGTAGTCCATGTCCATCTTTACTATGCTAGTAATATCAGTGCCAAATTTCGCGAAGATCGGTAAAGCGGTTTGACTTATTTGGGTAATATCCGCTGTATTTCCCGTTTTTCCTGCTGCTAACCGTTTTCCCGTGGAAATGAGGAATTATCCCGTGGTAAAAAGTAGCCTATGTTACTCAGGAATGTTGTAGCTTTCTAATGGTGAAAGAATTTTGGAAATCGGTCCAGTAGTTTCGGAGTTTATCGATTACATACATACAAAAAAACAAACAAAGTTTTCCTCTTTATTATATTAGTGTAGATATCAGAAGATGAAAATATTTTTTGTATGTGAGGTAAAAAAATATAATTTATGTCTCCTGAAATATTACTTTTTATGAATTTTGTACTACATGTTTTATCTTTTAAGAGCTGCAAGCCGGTAAATAATTCATCATTCTGCTATTTATATGAAAGTGAATTAAAACAGTCGATGCTGGTGATAATTTAATGGTATTTGGCACACATAGCAGTCGCATCGTTTATAGCCACAGGAAATGTAGAAGCCAAATCCAATCTGTGTTAGGTAGGTATATTTGTATTATACGTAGCATAAGGATTTGACAAAATTTAATTGTAATATTGAGTTCTTATCAAAATATTATAATTTATTATAGTCGTATGTGGCGCAAAATTACTTGAAACCCTAACTCGATAAAAAACGTTTTATGGAAACCTTTTTTCTTGTGGTAATCTTCATTGCTTTCGATAAATTGTGTTTTCATTGACAGTACGGGGTTAGGTGGTTAGGTATAATATTGAAGCTTGTAAACAGTTACTAGAATTTAATACCCTTTGCGGTTTTTCGAAAGGTCTTTGTATGCCAGACTACCTATCAATCAATCTCTCTCTTCTTCCAAGATTTTTGCCTGTTACAAAGTCAGCGAATATACTTTTTATAAATCTAGCTAGAATCAATAATTATGACGTGTACGTTTCTTTATCGAAGTAATGAGGCGTGATTGGCGACACTTCTCGGTAAATAGGCGTCCATTGGCGAGGCGCGTCGCAAAGATGGCGGAATTACGCGCGCCCGCCTAAACCGACGCGAATCAGTCTGGTTTATTGACGCGAATTGATTTGTTTTGATGTCAAATATGGCTTAGTTGATTTTTTACAGTAGGCCACCAGGTTACCACTTTTTAAACATTACATACACACAGCGTGCCGCGACGCACAGCGTATGCGGAGCATATAAAGACGAATGTCGATATGTCTACATCTTCTGACAACTATTTGATTACTAAGTATCAGTGTTGGGCAAATTGTAATTAACTACTAATTACAAAATTACAATTACTGTATGTAATTGCAATTACCAATTACGAATTAATAATTTTAAAAAGTAATTTCAATTACCAATTACTTTGATGTAATTGTAATTAGAATTACTAAATTACTCAATTACATATGAACAAGGGCCATATAAATAACAGCTATAAGGATTTTTAACTATGTGTTTATTTCTAAATAATGACCCATACAAAACAATATGATGAAATAAAAAGGTGTTTTTATCATCTCTATTCAAAACAAAAACAGTAATGTATCAAGGATAGGTTGGTGTGCTGCTGATAGTACATGAATCAATACTTAGAATTGCTTGGCCTTTTGCAATTACATGTAATTGAATTAAAAGTAGTTCAATTATTAATTAAATTACAAAAGTAATTAATTACGCCCAACACTGCTAAGTATCTATCATCAGTCGAAGTTGTATAGAGTGCGTTTCATTTTATTGTTCCTATGGCGTCATGTTGGTAGCATTGGAAAGTTGTATGTAATATTATTGCCGCCATAAAATTTACATACAAATTTCCAATGCTACCACCACGACGCCATAGGAACTATAAGATGAAACGCACTATATTATTTATAGTCGGGGAATTCTGGAAATTCAATGTATGGCGCCAGTTGAAGCACGCCTTTACAGCAATTTTTTTTGCGATTAGATACCTATAAGCATGTTGTTTGAAACTTAGTGGATTGTCCGCATCACCTCCATTTTGAAATGTGTCAAAATTATAAACTTTCCAGATTTATGACTTAACTATAATAGTTACAAAAAAGTGTCAAAGGACAAAATATTCCGTATTAAATTTGCTACTTAAATGTAATACATTTTTTTTATTGTAACTCTAATGGTTTTCAAGATAAAACGATTTATATTTAAAAAAAAAACTTGTCCTGGAAAAAGGGTATTTTTAAAATATAATACGTATTATCTTGAAAACTGTAAGAGTTACAATAAAAAAATGTATTACATTTAAGTAGCAATTTTACTAGACATTAATTTGTCCCTTGACACTTTTTTTGTAACTATTATAGTTAACTCATAAATCCAGAAAGTTTATAATTTAAGACCCATTTCAAAAAAAATGGGGGTGATGCGGACGGGCGGAGGGTCTCCGCTTTTAAGGTTTCAATCAACTTACTTACTTGTATCTAACCACAAAAAAAACCGGCCAAGAGCGTGTCAGACACGCCCACAAATAGGGTTTCGTAGTCAACGTTTAAATATCAGGTTTTTTAGCATTACAAACTTAATTTTGTTGCTGGTTTGTTAGCAGCAGTATGATGACTAACCGCAAATAGAAAAATTCAATTTTTTCTGTAACCTATAAGGGTACAATATCCGTTATAGTTTTCATTGTAATTTCAGATTGTATGCTATATTCCATATTTATTTCAAATTTTTAGCATTTATACTTTAGAAGTTACAGATGGAACAAATTATGGGTCAAAAACGACTATTTAAAAGCATATATCTCGTGACAGAAACATTTTAGTGACTTTGTTTCAAAGAAACCTCACCTTAGTTTTAAAAGACCTATTCAACGATACCCTACTCAATATTACAGAAGAAAAAATTTGTTTTTGCCCCCCTTTCACTTGTATGGGAGGGGGTCCAAAAAACATTTAATATAACTTTTCTTAACATTTCTATATTTGGGTCAACACGATCTATCTTCTCACCAAATTTCATGTTGATAGCTCTAAAACTGACGAAGATATGAGGGCGCGGCATACAGACAGACAGACAGACAGACAGACTTGACGAAACTATAAGGGTTCCTAGTAGACTACGAAACCCTAAAAATTGCTGTAAAGGCGTGCTTCAAGTGCCACCATACATTGATTTTCCAGGAAAAGGGATATTTTTTAAATATTAATCGTTTTATCTTGAAAACCGTAAGAGTTACAAAAAAATGTAATACATTTAAGTAGCAAATTTAATACGGAATATTTTGTCCTTTGACACTTTTTTTGTAACTATTATAGTTAACTCATAAATCCGGAAAGTTAATAATTTTTGACACATTTCAAAGAAAATGGGGGTGATGCGGACGGGCGGAGGGTCTCCGCTTTTAAGGTTTCAATCAGCTTACTTACTTGTATCTAACCACAAAAAAAAATTGCTGTAAAGGCGTGCTTCAAGTGCCGCCATACATTGATTTTCCAGGAAAAGGGATTTTTTTAAATATTAATCGTTTTATCTTGAAAACCGTAAGAGTTACAATAAAAAAATGTATTACATATAAGTAGCAAATTTAATGCGGAATATTTTGTCCTTTGACACTTTTTTTGTAACTATTATAGTTAAGTCATAAATCCGTAAAGTGTATAATTTTTGACACATTTCAAAGAAAATGGGGGTGATGCGGACGGGCGAAGGGTCTCCGCTTTTAAGGTTTCAAACAACATGCTTATAGGTATCTAATCGCAAAAAAAAAATTGCTGTAAAGGCGTGCTTCAACTGGCGCCATACATTGAATTTCCATTCAATTCCCCGACTATTAATATGCCCACTCTATGTTGACAGATGTTCATCCCATCGCTTAAAATACACATTTACTTACTAATTCAACAAAGTAAAAGGAAATAGAAAATGAAGATCTATTTCGGTGGGTAGTTACCTATATCTGTTCATTACCTAACCTGTTTCTACAAGACCTAGCCTAGTAGATATAGCTACCTAATTATTAACATTTGTAAAAAAAAAACCACAACTCCCGTGACCGTGAAATTGGTTTTCCCCGAAAGCAAAATGTGGGTAAATTTAATCGTGCCAATACTAACAAAGAAGTTTTTAAGCTGTGCAAAAACATAGGTATAATTTTTTCGCACTGCTTTACAATTCACAATAACATCAATAGGGAGTATAACAAGAAGCCGCTTACTGCGTTTGTCTGTCTGTTTGACACCGCTTACACGCAATGGATTTTGATGATATTGAGTCGTTCAAGGCAGTTTTATACGGGGTGTAAGGGACGGTGTACCGAAAACTCTGCAGGCGTGATGAGACCATGAAACTGAACAACTTTTACTATGGAGCCAATGGTGGGAAACGAGAAAAAATTTCCGACCTCCCATACGAAATTCGCGATCAGCTGACTGACTTTGTATGGGAGGTCCCCTCGCCCGTCCCTTACACCCTGTATGTATACGGCGGGATAACGTCACAAAATAGAGAATTTACAGAAGGCCAGCACGCCCCTTCTTTCGATCACTTATGCCTACTCTTTAGGGTTGCTACTTTTACTTTCTGTTTTTTATGAAGTTACCTATCGTTTGTAAGTATGAATTCTTCTTTTCCGTCGATTCCTCATGACTGAGGGTCGTGACCACCGTAAGGTATATGTAATTGATAAACTCCGAAATTACGTGGCCGATATGAAATATTTTTTACCTTATGGAAGTAGGTACTTACTTACCTGAATAGAAAGTCATATTTCTAATAGGAAACAAGTAGGTCCCCACCTACATCGGTAGATAGGCAATGGGTTTGGGTCACAAGACTAGGTGGTGAGTATAGCGAGGCAGGCAGGTAGGTAAGTAGGTAGTAGGTAGGTAGAGGACCGACCGGGGCGATGACCGACACGAAAAGGGTTCCTCACGTCGTTCGTCGGTGTTTTCCACGGAAAACAAATGTATCTATCTAAAGAAAGGCCCAAAAAAATACCTATCTTGCCGTCACGAACTTTAGTAGGTTAGGTACTTATGGTTCACAGGTAGGTATTTTTGAACAGTGAGTCAAGCCATCATGAAAGTCAAACGTACCGTCAGTAGTCAGTCGCACACAGATTACCTACCTACCAACGTATTGGCAGGCGGGCGATACGCGCTGGGAATGGTAGGTAGGTTGGTAGGTATCTATCATAACATGAACATGTCGTCATGAAAAACGCGGGGACGCGCCGGGAAAAAATCTGAAGCCGTATCTGTAGGTGTAAGTTGGTACGTACCTACCTTAGTTTCGAAGTATAAGTACCTACTTACCTACTATAGTTTCGAAGGTCACCAGCTGCCGTGACGAAATAATGAAAAAATATCCAGGATCGTAATAGTTAGTCCATTTGGACTACCATAGGTAGGTTAAGGTACCTACCTGATGATCGGAAATGAAGATGACATAACCTGGACCTTTTGCTATCGGTATTTCGGTACTCATCGCTACACCTCAAATGCTGACTAGGTAGGTATCTATCTACTGTGGGTAGGTACCTACCTAAACCCATTTAACCTACCAAATCAAACTAAAATGCAACCTACCTACTTCTACGTAGGTACGTACCTAAAACGTTAAACCACATATTACGAACGAAAATTTTTTTTTTTAAAAAGAAATCCCTCCATTTCTAGTGTTTTGGAGTAGGTATGTATTTAACAAATAAAAAAGTTCTACTTACTTTTCATTATTGCGTGGGAAACTGAAAAATGACAATGCACAATTTTCTGTGGTGTTATTACACCCAAACACATCACAAAAATATTTTTATTTACTCGCCATTCCGTCCGCCCGCACCGAACGCGCCGTTCACTTCACACTCAACCAAAGCCGGTTCGACACGGTTCCACAGAGCGCGTAAACGACGCGTTTGGATGTCTGAGTGAATTTAGCCGCGTTTGTTCGAAGCCGACTCTCTGGATTGCGCTAGCCAATACTTACTTTGTGATAACGTCTTATCCCCGTAGGATGATGATCGGAGAATCTGCTAGGCGGTCCGCTAGTGGTAGCGACTAAGAATGCTGTCACTACCCCTAGGTCGTCTTAGGGTGTTTCGTAGAAGGCGACGTAGAGTTTTTGACCTCGGCTGAATATCTGTCGACTATTGTCAACCGTACGGTGGCGGTAATACAGGCGCCCCGCGCGCCGTTTCCCTAATTTGGTAATAGCATTCCCAAAGAGGGATGACGTCAGGCAGGTGGCCAGTCATAAAACATAGCCGAATCCTTTTGCGTGGTTTTGTTGATTTACAAGTTGTGTTGCAAGTTTCCAGAAGCTGCTTTTTCTTACTTGATATGAATATCTTTCCCAATGAGCTACCACTACTAAACGCCTTAATTTCGTCATCACCAGATAATCGGATCATAAATATGATCGTTCACTGCCATTGACCTTCTAAGCTTTGTCTTTGACCGACTATGAGACATGAGGGTCGCCCACGGACTTGTTAGGACATCGGGCCTCATAGTAACAGTCGCCTCATTCTGTTAATGGCTTGATTAATAGAGTTAAAGACATCTAGAGACTATGATGAAAATCACAGACCAATTGGTTTTCATTTTCAATGCAGTCTGTAATATCTGAAACCATTGGATCCATTTCAAATATACTTACACTGTAAGTAAGCTTCGTTGTCTTTGAATAACATAAGCTAACTTTTAGGGCTGGGCAGGCCGCCAGTTTTGAAAAAGAACATGATTAGGTATGGCAGGAATTTCATATTTACTCACTTTTAGACAATACTATCTCCACTTATGGTCTGAGCTATCTTTGTCTTTTAGCGTGCTAAAAAGTTTTTCTAACTTGATAAATTAGTATAGTATGCTTTGATGTTGATATTCGTGGGAAAATTTATAAAGCTATACTTCGTAATTATCATATCATAGACTCGTCGGGCGTTGACACAGTTTTCTCATTGTCAACTTATGCGTAGCAAAGAGTTGTTTTTCTACTAAAGATGAGGCAACACAAATAGGTAGTCTTGTGTAAGACGACTCAATAATAACATATTTCGTGGATTGGTTGCAAACGTGTTGTCGGTATGTGCGTGAAATGCTCATATTTAGTTCGGTTGCATGCTCATCGTCTGTTTTGCAATGATCAACATTCAACATGCTAAGCGTTCTACGTATTTGTAGAATTGAGTATTTACCGAGAAATGCGTAGGGTGTGTTCTAGATGGTAGTTTAATATTTCCTTCATTAAAAATTTGTAAAGAGCAATGTTCTCTTTTGAAGGCATATCTGACGTCAGTCCCTTACTCATTTAATAGTCTACTTGAAGCCATTGCCTTTCCCATTTAATAGACGGAACACCCAATTTTTAAGAAAGCCGATTTAATTTAAGTTAAGGCTTGCAATAGTACATTACGTCACAGGCCGAGTATATAGCAATTTCTGGTCGAGTGGCATTGGAAGGCCGAGACGAAGTCGAGGTCTTCTAAAGTAAACGAGACCAGAAATTGTTATACCGGCCGAGGTTCGTATAGTGCTTTTCTCCAATTTGCAAGGAAACATAAATAATAAATATTTAATCGTGACAAAATTGACACTTCGTAACTTCTAAAGTTCGCAAAGCGCATGCGCTGGTTTTGTTACGTTCCGTTTCATAAAAAATGCGCGGGAAATTCACATTCAGCCTTCAAACTTCAAACAAATTGTATTCCATAAAACACCTAAACACGAAAGTGTGAAGTTTAAGAACCCTTTTATTACCGGCCTAGTCCGGCAATTTCTATTACAGTCCTCTGCGTCTTGACTACATAAATGAGCCCATTGACGTATTCTTTTTTTAAAGTAATGAAGCCATTTCCGAGCAAATTGGAGAAAACATTTTTCTTGCAAATTGTTTGTACGTACAGATGGTCGTCACTATATTTTTTTTATAATGTTTATCAGAAAGCGTGTTCTCCCGTTTAAATTGAATGTTGACAAAGAGTAGTCTTCAACTGTACACATTACCAACATTCTTGTTTCTTATATCTCAAGAAAGTTATGTGAAATGACTAGATAGGTATTTCTCATCGACTTGTTTTTGCTACTTCAATGTTATGACCGGAAATAGCTGCACACAGTACCTAAATCTTCTTTTCCTGTAACTGGTTCAAGAATGGACATGTTTTTGTTTCATACTGGTTTTCCCTTATTGCATTTGTGTCAATATCTGACTTGAATGGTTATTTTTAAACGATTTCTGAGTAACGTCGGTTTGTTATGAACTTTATGAATGCAGTTCAATTGCCTATGAGGTATCAAGTAGAATTTCAAATATAAAAATATTTTAAAACATCATTATTGCACACTAGTAGAGGCCCGCTAGCTGCGGTGTCATCCGCTGTAACAACTTTTCCTGCAGAATAAAGACGTATTCCTTGCTCGTGTTACACATGTAAACCTTCATATTGAATCACTCCATTTCTATTACAAAAAACTGCATTAACATCTGTTGCGTGGTTTATAAGTTTGCGAATTCCAGGACAGACAGACATAGAAACGCAAAAGCGACTTTATTTAGGTATACCGCGTATTGATCCTTTCATATAAACAGTTATTTCCTCTAAAATAATTAGTTTATACACCTGTCCGCGACCGGGCACTTGTCGAAACAGGCAAGCCGTTGCTACAATGGTTTAAACAAAGGCCCGTTCGCATGTCAACCGCAGACCACTTTGCGTCCTGTACCTATAGTTTCCTTGACCTACATAAGATAATACATAAGTAATTATGTATATATTTTGGTCTATATGTCGCAGTACGATGGCAGAATTAGGTTTTTGGCCAAAAGCCGACATATGGCAAAATCATAGACTTCTTTCGGCCATCGCCCTAAGCTGATCCAGGTTTTTGGCCAAAAACCTAGGATTTTGGCCAAAAAAACTAGGATTTTGGCCGATATCCTAGATTTGTTTAGTATTATGGCTTTTTTTGCATTTCGGGGGAACTTCTTCTTCTTTGAGTGGTACACCAAGTCGCCCTGACGACCCGATGAACCCTGGTGTTAGAGTTTTTAAACCACCTACTGCAAGGAGCAGGCCTCTGACAAGGTTGTGTAACGACCGCCGTCTAAGTGATCATAATGAGCAATCGGGACCGACGGCTTAACGTGCCCGTGTAGTTCAGGCGTACACCTCGAAAGGCAGGAGGTAGAATTGGATGTTCTGGAGGGTGGGAGGTAGCGTCAGACGCTCTGGAGAGCGTGGGTAGCGTCGGACACTCTGGAGGATGTAAGATGACGGGCGTTTGATTTTCTGGGGGTTCGACGCTACCTCCTGGTCTCCAGGGCGTCCAACGCTACCACCAATCTCCTTGAGCGTTCAGTGGTACGTCCTGCTCTTATGGTGTCTGAAGCTTCCCCCTGTCCTTCAGGGAATTCGAGGCAATCCTGCTGTTCAGACTGTCTGATGTTACCCCCCGTCCTTCAGGGTGTCCATTTACGGTGTCTAAGTCTACCCTCAAAAGATCAGAGGGAGGTGCATAACGTACCTCTCCACCTCGTTCCCTGAACCACACGGGCACGGTAAGCCGTCGGTCCCGATTGCTCTCTATGATCGATCACTTAGACGGCGGTCGTTACACAACCATGTTAGAGGCCTGCTACTTGCAGTAGGCGGTTGAAAACTCTGATACCAGGGTCCATCGGCTCGTTGGGCGACTTGGTGTACCACTCGAAGACGAAGAAGTTCCCCTGAAATGCAAAAAAAGCCATAATACTAATTAAATCCAGGATTTCGGCCAAAATCCTAGTTTTTTGGCCAAAATCCTAGGTTTTTGGCCAAAAACCTGGATCAGCTTAGGACGATGGTCGAAGGAAGTCTACGATTCTGCCATATGCCGGCTTTTGGCCAAAAACCTAGGTTAATGGCCAAAAACCTAATTCTGCCATCGTACTGCGACATATACATACAGCCGTTCTCTCTCTTCGTGTGGGACACCGAGTCGTTCAACGACCCGATGAACCCTGATGTCAAGAGATTTTCAACCGCCTACTGCAAGTAGCAGGCCTCTGACATGGTTGTGTAACGACCGCCATCATAGACAGCAACCGGGACCGACGGCTTAACGTGCCCATCCGAAGCACGGAACCATCTTACTTGCGGACAATCAGGTGGTTCAGCCTGCAATGTCCTAACCAGACTGGGAACAAATTCACAAAGTGATAAATATCAACTTTGTGAGTGACCCCACCGGGAATTGAACCCGGAACCTTTGCGTGGCAGGCAGTCATACTAACCACTGCGCCACACTGGTTGTCAATGAGCCGCCGTTGGGAGAAGCTTAAGCAGCTGTCACTTGCAAAGACAAAGGGTAGACCGCAATCGTGTCAACCGCAGCTTAGCCTCCTTGACCTAGCTTTAAATTCCTAAATCCATAAACATAATATTATATTCTCCCTTTGGTAGATAATAAATAAATATCCTGGACATTTCACACAGCGCCGTCTAGCTCCAAACTAAGCAAAGCTTGTACTATGGAAACTAGATATGTAGCTGATATCAATACATATATACTTTTCTGTAAATAAATACATATTACACATAGAAAATACCCAGACTAAACACAAATATTTGAAAATTGACTTTTAAACATTTGTGTCGGTGGGGATCGAACCCACGACCCGTGGCAGTCAGGGGTACTATCCAATACGCCATCGGGCCAGTCGATACCTATTCACTGGATTATCCCGTAGTAGTTCGTTACGAAACCCACGGTTTGAAAAGTAGTGATGCAATCCGCCGGAACCATACCTATCAAGATCAACTTCTATGCAGTAAATGAAACATTTTGTCATCGAAGCTTTCGTCAAGCTCTCTTTTCCATTCTTTTCCACAGTAAGCACTGTTCTTAGAGGTAAAACTGAGCCAAACAGCATCAGTTAAAAAACTTGACATCACGACGCGACTGCAAAGCTAAGCCATGCTACAAATTAGGGAGACGGCGTGCGGGGCGCCTTTACAGATGGCTCACTCAATAATAGCGACGATTTTATCCATTAGACGGAATCTCAGAGGCTGTTAAGATTACTAAGCAGATAGTTGCCACAACGTTAAAATTGTTTCAGAAACATTTTACGTTCTTGTATAAATTTTTTCTGTTTTGATATTTTTAGCTTATACTTTGATATTTTTGACAGTAGCAACTCTGGCTATGGTACAAGTGACAATCGCGAAAATCCTAAATAGGGTCGAGTGATCCTTCTGTAAACTCTCAATTTTGTGACCATGCTTCTCCATAACAAATCTAAAACACACCACAAACGTGTTGAAATGCAACACAACACCGAGCTTTTGTTATGGTTTATTTGCATTTTCCTCTTGTCTGCACTTATAAATTCTGGTCAAATATTTTCCTTGATTTGTGTTCCCGATAGCTTATTACAAGAAGAATCAATTGACAACCAATAAACGTAGTGTGGCGTGATGCGTGAAGGAATATTTAGATTGTTTTGTTTGTCTCTTTGTACTTTTTATGATGTTACATTTTCGAGCCCAAGTAGACAGGACAAGCAAGACTACCTTTTAATATAGGGTAGAAATCGGAGGAATTTATGTGGGTGTCACTCTCGACCGTGCCTTTTTCTGTTGGTCGGAATTGTAGCTAAGTATGTCAAAGTTCAGTTCCTTGTTTTGATGCGCTTAGGCACAAAAAAGGTAACATAGCGGGACTGTAGCATACCGAGACCAAGAGCAGCGTGCTTGCTTCCATCTGACATTAGCTTCAAGTTTTCCTCCCCATTCCTTTTTTTGTATTTCGGACACTTTTTTCTTTCTCCTCTTTTTAAATTCTTCCTCTACAGAACATATTTCACAATGGTTCGTGTCGTGTCCTACCAAGTAACGACAGCACATCACGTATTGATGAGTAATGTGGGTTGATCTCTAAAGGGCCGTACCTACACATTATATATTTGCCACAGTTTAAAATCTTCTTACACATTGCCGCAGGTTAAAATCTTCTTTTTATAAATTACGGGCTATGGGCGCCAGAGCTCAGTTGGCAGAGCAGTGGGACGGTTCCCCACGGTCTCGGTTTCAAGTAGCGGCGGTTACCGGTGAATTTTTCAATTTTCTTATTTTCTATCCTCTTGTCATAAAACCCATAGAAAAGCAAAAGAAATTAAGAAGCCTGCTCATGGACGTTACAAAAAGAAAATTCCTTATTCATTATTTTTAAAGAATATCAATCATTCAACAATCCTTGAAACGTGCAAATTATCCAAATAAGTAAATTTTATCAAAACACATTAAAGTTAACTAGTGTGTACCTTTATGCTTGTTTAGCAAGTAAACATAAACGATATAAAAATGCTATTTACGGCTTAATACGAGTACGTGTTTTTAAAACGAGTAGGTATAGCTATGTATAAAATGTAGGTATGTTGATTCGTGTATAATGTAATTGTTTTTTTACTTTTGTAGGTTATTGGGTATTCATGGTACGTGCTTTATTAGTATTAGGTGCTGTATAAGTAAATAATCAATTACTATGTAATGATTTGGGTAGGTATTGTGAAACAATGAAAGTACATTTTTTATTCATTTGTAGTAGCTGTTTTAAATTTTCTTGCATTTCTTGCTTCAGTAAAAATATCTTATTTTGAGTAGACCAAGTGAAGGAGAAATTAATGGTCATGTCGTATAGGGAGGTCAAGGAAAAGGCGCAAGACAGAGACAACTGGCGGTTACTCCACCGACAAGAGCAGTGAGCTCTTAAATAAGAAGAAGAAGAGTAGTCATTGTTGGATTTTTAACCTTCAAAATATAAGGTGCAAGCTCCAAAGACGTGAGACCTAAGATGTAAGATGGCATCTGTCAAACGAGTGGTTATCGGACACGTGAGACGTGCGAAATCGCGACACATGAAACCGTTTCCATATAAAATATATGTAACAGAAGGAACAAAGCTACACATGCCAGACCCGCGTTCCATCAATAACAGCTGACGATCGCTTGTCTGACTGATGTCATGTTGCGCGTCGCGTCTATTTAGTAGAGCTTGCCTCTAAGACGTTATCAATGACTAATATTGTTCAAATTTTACGCAGTACATTTCCAAAACAGCGGGCATAACCAATGATGCTAGCATACACAACTAACTAGAGAAATCGTAGTCTCCGATCCTTTTCTAAACACATGAAACCAAAAGTGACAGCACTATTTTTAGTTAACCCGGAATCGAGTACTATCTTATCAGCTAAGAGTAGGTACTACAAAAATAATGTTATTTAATAGTAAGACGAGGGAAGCCGGAAAATAACCAAACAATTTTTTTATCTTATCTTTCGCCCGAGACGTAGCTGGGCCATATTTTTACCCGACTTCCTCAGGAGGGTTATTTTTTCGAGAGTATTATGTCTCGAGTATTTAGTCTTGTATGTAGGTATGTATGTGAACACGAATTTATTTCCCTTGCTACAGCCCAAAACGGCTTGGTTGATTTAGACAATAATGAGGTGTCGTTAGATTCGTCTCAGCAATGCTGCGAGTGACATTTACAATATCACTATTTAATATCATGAGTTAAAAATAGCGGACTTTAAACACAAATTAATAACCTAGTATACCAACAAATTAATAAAAGAATGATACTATTATGAAATTATTATTAGATAATACAAATTAATGATTTGTAATAACCGCAGTCGGGTTTTATTTTTATTACCTAATTATTCTTGTTAGTGTTGGTTTTTATGAGTCATGTATTTATGTTCCATTCTCTCTTGTTTCAGTATTGGATCAAACAGACAGTAGACCGTCGAAGATAACTGTCGAGGCTCAAAAACAAGTTCCAGTAGAATTAATAGCAGAAGACGAGGAGGTAAGCCTATTTGACATCTACATTTTAGGAGAAAAGAGAAATATTCGGGTTCTGAATGAAGCTACGAAAAACTTGTCTCATCAGACTTGGTAGGTACATACTTTAAGTAATATTTTAAGGGGGTGTTCCACTCACAAAACTGAACAATTTTTACTAGAAAGTTATCGTCGAAATATAAAAAAGTATTTGCATCTGAGTGACGAATTTTTTCAACACGTTTGTATGGGAGATATAATTTTTTTTCATGTCATCATCATCTTCCTGCCCTTATCCCAATTACTTGGGGTCGGCGCAACACGTTTTGTAGAACACAAAATCGTGTTGCAAAAGGATTTGGCTTAATTTTACGACCGGCCGCCAACCAGACGTCAACCCTCCTTGGGAATGCTTTTGTGGTGGATTTACCGCCACCATACGGTTGGCACTGGCTGTTTGGGTCGGGTTAATCCGTCGGTCGCCTCTTACGACCCCCACGGGAAAAGATGGGGTGGTGATATTCTACTTTGCCGGCACCACACGGCAATGCCGGCACCACACGGCAAAGCCGGCACCACACGTATTTTTTTTTTAAAAGAAAGTTGTTCAGTTATTTTAATTAAGAGTTAATTAAAAGTAATCTTATATAGCTTCATTCTCTTTACCTACTCGTATGGGTCATTTCAGCCCAGAGATCAGAGTTCTTATCTTTGATACAGATCAATCTTATTATTCTTAATTGATCTTGTTTTTCCTGCATGTTGAATTTCATATCCTGAACCTGGTATCATGTCCATCTGGCTGTTTTCATGTAGTAATTATTGTGTGCTGGTAGTATAGCGTCCTGTTTGACGCTCAGATGATGAAGCTTGACTGAAGTCTGGGCCCCAATCGCGCTAATTTCCAACGATATTACCAAAACCAAACCAATACCCAAAAACGGTACGTTACGCACTTTTCGTATCGCGCTAATTGCTTGAACGGAAACGTTTCAGCTCTTGTTCGGAAGTTACGCTGTTTAACGAACGTTTCAACTTTTGCGTGCAAGTCGTATTGCGCTATTTTTGACAGCGTATTAAACCATAAACGTTACGTTCGGAACGTCTCGAACGCTGTCAAATGAACGTTTTTGTTAAAGCTTGCAGCGATCAACTTTTCTCAGTCGTTCTTCGGTCGTTGGAGGATTTTACTGCGTTTTTATCCTAAAAAAAGAAGAAAATATGCTCGTGTTGTGTCTCCAAACCCTTAAAAGTGCCTATAAGGTGGACGTGGCTGACAAGAGTGCCCTCACAAAGGCGGAAAATGATTTTGTTAGAAGTCGGTTTCCGCAAAAGGTATCGCGGTTTTCTTCTGACTGTTTTCCGAATTGGTGGAGAAGTTAATGGCATTCATGCCAAGGCCTTTCATGCCTAGGCCTCGTGGATGTGGAAACCACCAAGGTTAGTGTTTTTCAGCAACTTTTATTAAGAAGTAGATATAGGCAAGATATAGGGGAGACTGGGGACACTTGATCCCCCACTTTGATTTTGTGATCTCATGTGTACATTTCTTAACATATGTAACTCGTGTTTACACTAAACGATGCATAATTTAACCAACTACCATTTGTGTATGTGTAGTTAGGATTATACCATAGTTGTAAAAGTTATTTAAAAAAAACTGGTAAAACAGGTTTGCACCATGTGTCCCGTATATAAGGGAGAAATGATCCACCTAGTTGGATGACTTGATCCACCCTGGATCAAGTCTCCCATAGTATGGGAGACATGGTTTTGTTTATTAAATATGTGAGGATCATGTGTTCCATAGTTAGGGACACGTGGACATTACGCAAAGTAAATAGCTATTTTATCAAGTTTAGTTTTGTTTTCTCTCCTAAATGTAATCTAAAATGTACAAGTACACCTAATGTAACGAATAACCGTTTATAATCGATAATATAACGATACAAAAATTTAACTTTTATAACAGTCATGGATCATGTCTCCCATAGGAAAAATACATTAGTGATATAATGCTATCCAATTAAAATATTATTTAACAATGTTCCATACAGCCTGAATATACACGATATTTAATCAATCAGTCCTCTCCAGTACAATTTTCTTACTAACTGATCCCCATAAGGGAGACTTGATCCTAGAATCAAGTGTCCCTTGAAAAAATGTACCAAGTCTCCCTTATAGTATCAGGTCAGGAATAATTTATACTTTAGAACAAAAGAATTTTTTTACTTAATATAAACGTTATTCTTCAATCAAAGCTCACTGCTAATGAAATATCCTTAATAATGAAACTGTTTCTCTTGCAATTCTTCATTTTATTTGTAATAAATAAAAGCCTGCAAATACTCGCCAAAATGATCTTGCGGTGCCAAAGAATATATAAAGACCTGTCACTTTGAAACATGAAATAGTAGACACATCCGACTGTGACAAAAAGTTTTCCCAAACCGTAAACTAAAAGTTTTGCTAGCATTAATAAACATAGCTTTGGTAGAATTTCTGGAAATTAAAGGTACCATGTCTCCCACAGGGATCAAGTGTCCCCAGTTTCCCCTACCTAGGTAGGATCTAAGTGACTATTGTTTTTTTCCATGTTTTAGATAGATAGCTGTCATTTTGTGCGACTGGATACTGGGTATCTAATCGAAACCGCATCAGCTGGCCTTGGACGACCTACAGCTACATATCAATGTTTGGGAAGCTGTATTGGGAAGACCCTGGTACAACCCTGCCTGATTTGTCAGCGGCATTCTCATTCAGAAAGATGACAGGGACAAAACAAGTAAAAATATGGTGAGATAACAATACCTACCTACTTAGATACCTATTTATCATGCCACCTTTATTATTAGTTAAAATTTTATTTGCTCCTAAAATTTGTATTATAAATAAACAAAAACGTTATGTCTGCTGTTGTCCCCGTACCTAAGCGTATTTCTGTTGAGGGTGGGGCTAGGTGTAGCAGACTGAGACAATGTCTTACTATGCCACGCCTTGCCCTATCCTACCAAACCTTCCCTTGCCCTATCTTACCAAATGACACGTGCAAATCCGTGAAAATAAGGTAACCGACTCCTCCTTTGGCCATGTTCTAATAACGGGAACAATGGGCAGTAAAACCATAAATGTCTTGTTGTCCCCGTGACGTGGTCACAAGTCACCGGGGACAACGGGAACACACGGGCTAGCCTGGCCCATATGCTATTACAGTTTCTAATGTTAGGTACCTACATGACCTCCTTATTAACAAGATTTTAACATTATTGTTCAGGCGCAAAATGTCTTCAGTCAATTATTAAGTATTTAATTTTCCTTTTAGGTGTCTCCTGCGTGACCAAAAACTGCATTATACGCAGACAATTGAGCGAAACCGCCAACGCCTGCTGCGTTCTTCCACAATATTGGTCATCGGCATCGAATTGGACCACTCACATAGGAAGAACTTCGCCGCTCGAGCTTACCGAACGCGCTTTTTTGGACACTGCCCGCCGAAGAGTACGCGCGGGCGCGCGCCACCTATGTGCCGGCCGCGTTCACCGAAACCTTGTGTTCCCGTTGTCCCTGGTGACCGTATCCCCGTCACGGAGACAATGAGACCATTGGTTTCACTTCGCGTTATCCCCGTTATGATGATAGGGCCAAAGAGGAATCGGGTTGCTTAACTACACTCGTGTCATATTCGTCTTCAAAGCAAGGTTTGGTATGGCAGGGCAAGGCGTGGCATGGTAAGATTTAGCCTGTCCCCGTCAAGGGGACAACGGGAACACATGCCATGTCCTACTTTCAACAGCAATACGCTTATACTGGGGACAACGGGAACACATGCCATGTCCTACTGCCAACAGCAATACTCTTACCGGGGACAACGGGAACACACGCCTAGTCCCACTCTCTACAGGAACACCCTTACCGGGTACAATGGGAAGATTTTTTGTTTATTTTGGTAAATTCCCGTTGTTCCCGCTCACTGGGGACAATAGAAAGCATTTTTGTTAATTTTAATTAATTCCTGTAGTCGCCGGGGATGCTTTCCCTATTTTGTTTTTGCCTAGCTGGGAGGTGCGGTGAAATAGTTTGTAAATAAAACAAATGTTTATTTTAATTGCCTTTCATAACTGAATTTATAATAATAGAATACAATTTTTCATGCTTATATCATTACATTAGGTACATTTCATTTCAATAACTTATTTAGATTTAGTTTGTATTAATTAATTAAATAAATACATAATATTTTTCTTTTCCCATTTTCATTCTTTGTTTTATTTTATATGTTATTCAATCTGTCTGACCGGCATAGGCCTCTTCCAGTTTCCTTCATTTTCCCATATCGTGTGTCATGCTTATCTATTGTGGGCTTGCTACTTTCTTAACACGTTCGCTGCTGAGCGATTTTTAGTACAAAGCCCGCCGTGCTGACGAATCGCACCTTGTAGGTGCGCCCGCACGGCCGTCGCGTCTAAATCAAGATTTTGCTACAGCTGTGCGGGCGCACCTACCAGGCGAATCCACTTGTATTACACCAGTGCGGCGCACCTACCGGGCGTTTACCTACATTGCCCAGTCAATGTGCAATGTGTACCATCATAATACATTATTATAAGTTATAGTTACGTTTTGCCTACCCAAGGACAAATCTGGAATGAGTAGGTATAATAGGGACATGCCAGGCTGAAGTGATCAAAGGCAAGATGGTCAAGCAAGGTAATAAACCTGAGGCACCTGAGTACAGTAAAGAGACTCGGCCCGTTTCTGGAAATGAGTACCTACCTACAGCCAGTTGTCAGTAAGGGTTGTCACTTTCGGATAGGTACTATATTTTTTTGGTTTAAAGCTGATTAAAATAAAACCTACCTAGATTTATTTATTGTCCTCGAAACCCACTAAGTTTGAAATTTTGTAATAGGTACCTGTAGGTAGCTAGATGAATGAAAATGTACATATTTTGATTCAATATTTTGGATGAAAACCTAATTTTAAATCAGTCAGGTACCATTACAGTGTCGGCATGCTGTTTTCGATTAAAATCCGTTAACAGTCCGATAAGTGTCTGTGGATAAGTCCGAATATAAAAAAAAAGTAATAGGTTTAGGCGGTTTCATTCAAGTATTTTTTACACAGTTTTTTTTACGGACCGTAAAAAACTTTAACACAAGAGTTGGAAAATCATAAGTACCGATGCGAAGTGAGGTGACCGCATAAAACGAAAATAATAGATAGTTCATTTTGCTGCTGTATTATGTTTGTACTTACACGTACTAATTTGAGCGATTAAATATTTTTTTAACAAACTATATTGGCTCCCAATCCCAGCTCGACATGCAGCTTTTTCTAGTTAAAGTGGTGAAACGCGCTTGGCGAGTGCATGCGCACTGGCGTATATCTGCGAACACTCGCGCTGCGAGTGCGCCGTACAGTCGTTACTGGAACGCCAGGCGGGTGCGGCAGTATGGTCGTCACGGTAAGCTCCACCTACCTGGCGCGTTTTCAGCAGTGAACGTGTTAATGTCGTTGTCCCATCTTATATTTGGTTGTCATCTTCCTCTGAAGCCATTCCGTGGGTACCATTCCATTTGGTCTTTCATCCATTTTCCAGCCTTTCTCTTGTCAGATGTCCTGCCCACTTCCATTTGAGATTTCTGGTGAGACGGGATATGTCCTTCAATTTAGTATGGCTCCGTATGTAGCTGAGCTTCTTTTTGTCTGTTCTTTATACCTAGAATGCTTCGTTCCATGTTCTGTTTATGAAGCGAAGACGGGACCATAGGCAATGCAAGGCAGAATGCAGGTTTTTGTTTTGCATTCCAAGCGACCAGTTGGCTCTCCAACCGTTGTTGTCCTCCTATCAATTTATTTTGTTGTTGCATCTAAGGGGTTATTGTTGGCCCAAGTAAATATTTAAGTACTTATTTAGTTTATTTTTCTTAGTAAGTGTATGTTAGGCTCTCCTTAATAGATGACGATACCTGAAACAAAACAATAGCCATACTTTTATTAAGTAGGTTCTCTATGAACTTAGATTGGTTGAGCTAGTAGTAGACGGTTCAAACTGTGACACCACTATTTGTTGAGTCATTGGACGACTCAGTGTCCAGAATGCCACACAAAATAAATTCAAATGAGATTAATGAATAGATATAGCTTTATATATTTCTTAAATTAAATTAAGGCCTACCTACTGAAGGCATGCTCATAATATTATAGCCATCATATATATGTATTACTTGGGAAGAAAAAAAGGCAACTATGTTTGAAAGAAAATTCCGAGACCAGTAGGACTCCTTTAACTTCATAGCCACAACAGTCCACTGCTGGACATAAGTCCCCCCCCGTATTGGTGGGTATTGCCACTCACCACGCTTGGCAGGCGGATTGGCGAGTGCAGTGCAATATGTTTAATTCGAGAGAACGCTATGCCCATGGATTATTATCCTTAGTCGCTTTTTACTACATCTATGGGTATAATTGGGGTGATGCTATTCTAAGCTGGCATCACACTGCATCTAACACCAACAAAAAAAATACCACACCTTAAGGGGGATCTTGCCATCCTGTCTTTCAGCGCGGAGACGGTGAGGTTTGATGCAGGTCCACTATTGGTGCGAAATCAAAACAGGATGAGGCTAGTTAATTTAGTCCTTCCTTCACCCTGCTCTTCATGTGGTTCTAGACCTGAAAAGTAATACCTTCATCAGTACATACCTAGTATAAAATGACAATGTCACTTTCTGCAGTTCTCAGTCTTTCATGGAAAATTGGACACTGCTAACTTCACTTTAACTCCACAATGGATTTTGATTTTGTATTTTTAAAAGGTAATTCAAGAGGATTGTTTATAAGTAGAATAACATGCCAGGAAAATGCCTACTTCTCATGGGAAAATATGTTGCAGTAGGTGCACCCACTGACAGGCCACTAGTACCATATTATTAACTAAAAGGTTGTTGGCTTTCAGAAGTTACAGGCTTTAACAAGGTCATTTAGGTTATGTTGATTGACTAACCTTGATCCAGTTGAGGTGCACTAAGGAGGGCTAGCCACTGCACTCCAACAGTCAGCCGAGCGGGTCAGAGTATACTTTTTGGCCTCGGCAAACTCCACTTCCTTCCATTGTCCCTACAAAAGCACAAATCGTACGTAACACAAATAAATCAACCATTTAATCATTTTGATAGCGTTTGTTTATAGGTACATGTATTTTATTAGGTACTTACAGAAAAGTATGGGCAACTCGGTGTCCCACACAGTAGAGGAGGATATTTTCACGGAGAAAAACAATACTTATCGCGATCCCGAAAAACAGCCTGACGAAACTTGACTTTTTACTTTTTTCCTTGAAAACTTCACTTTTTCATAGTGTTGCACCCTACGCGGCATGCATAATCGACAATCGATAATAGAAGTAACACTAGTATTTCAAAATACTCGTTGCAAGCTCTAAACGTTCTCAGTTCGGCTCTAGTTCGGTAACGTTTGTAACGTCAACGATTTATACGTTCATAAAAAATAGCGCGATAGCATTTTTGGCATTAACCAAAACCGAACCAAAACGTAAACGCACACGTTACGTTGGAACGGTAAAATCGTTGAAAAATAGCGCGATCGGGGCCCTGGAGTGGCTCGCTGGCACGCCATCACACAGCCGCTCGGGGCTAGGGTCGGGGACAGGACAGAATCCCTACCTAGTACGGGTCCTTAGCTGGAAGTATGGTCCCATCTGGCAGAAATCATGAAACTTGGCATGTGTAGCTTACATGTATTTTCAGGAAAGAAGCAGTTGGACCCCCCTGCTTTCTCCCCTTTTATGTCCCTTTCAGTTATCTTTATTTTTTTTTCGAAACCATTAAAGATAGGAAAAATTGTCTAGGTAAGAAATATTCCTTATAAAATTGTTCACAAAATCTTGTTGTTGATAGACTTACTTTCGAGTTATGCTTCTGAAACCCATCATTTTTTGGGTGACTTCAGCTCTGAATTAGCCATAACTACCATGTGATAGAATATCTTTCAAACTTGGTTGGCTTTGTTGTTAGGTAGTTTTCAAAGAAACCCGCAGACAACACTTCAATCACGCCTGTGGGGGAGTTTATTTTCCTGAACTTGAGACTTGTAAATGTGACACGAGAAATTGAGCATCATTTTCGAATATATCAAAGACGGAGTATTCATTTCGAACGTTTTGGTACATTTCATAAAAATATTAAAATATTAAGTGAAATAAGAAAAAAATATGTTTCGTTCTCATTCAAACGCTGTTTTCTTCATGACCTTGAGAAATATTTACTAGATAATAACACATACTCAAAGACATACTCACTCTAATTATAAAGCCATATTTTATTTTCGAAAATATTAGAAAATACCTAGCCGACAGAAGCCTAAATATTTTTACAAAGTTATGTTTGTAGCTGGAAAATTTCAAATTATAGATTTTGTATGCAAAATAAGACCAACCGCAAACGTATATTCAATTGTCGTTAAACCATTCCAGATAGGAAATGCCCTCATAGGAAAAGTTGTTTATACTGAAGAGTTGTTTATGCTGATATAGAAATTGAAGATCTGGATTACTTGATGTGGAACATCAACAGCCCAGCTAAACTATTCGAGATACTGTAATGTCTTCTTAAACATCAAGTACTCCAGATCCTCAATTTTTTATTCCAACAAAACTACCCTTCAGTATAAACAACATTCCTATGAGGGCATTTATCTGGAATTGGTTTAGTTTACAATTGAGAAATATAAGTTTGCGGTTGGTAATGTTATTTTTGCATACAAAATCTATGAACTTGATATTTTTCCAGCTACAAACATAACTTTGTAAAAATATTTAGTCTTCCGTAGGCTAGGTATTTTCTAATATTTTCGAAAATAAAATATGGTTTTATAATAAGAGTGAGTATGTCTTCGAGTATGTGTTATTATCTAATAAATATAACTCAAGGTCATGAAGAAAACAGAGTTTCAATGAGAACGAAACCCCTTTTTTTTTAAATTTCACTTAATATATTTATATTTTTGTATGAAATGTACCAAAAAGCGTCCCAGAAATGAATATTCCGTCCTTGGTTTATTCGAAAATGATACTCAATTTCTCGTGTCACATTTACTTAAGGAGTCAGAAGTCCTCAAGTTCAGCTCGAAAAATAAACTTGCCTTCCTCCCCACCCCACAGGCGTGATGAAGTGTTGTCTCTGCGGATTTCTTTGAAGACTACCTAACTAACAACAGCCAATAGCAAGTTTGAAAGAATATTCTATCACATGGTAGTTATGGTAATTCAGAGCTGGAAGTCACCTTCAAAAATGATGGGTTTCCCAGAAGCATAACTCGAAAAGTATAAGTCCTATCAACATCGACCCAAGAACAATTATGTAGACAATTTTATAAGGAATATTTACCTTGACAAATTTCTCCTATCTTTAATCGTTTCGAGAAAAATAAAGATAACTGAAATTTGGGACATAAAAGGGGGTAAAGGGGGAAGCAGGGGTCCAACTTGCTTCCCTTCTTTTCCTGAAGCTTACACATTTAAGCTACACACATGCCAAGTTTCATGATTTCTGCCAGATGGGACCGTACCTCCATACAAACTGCCAATTAAGAACTCGGACTAACCCTACCGTCCGTGGTGACGTACGTGCTCGAGACACTGACAGTCAATACACTAACTCTTTATACTACGATAGTCATTACACTTACTCAATACACTACAGGTAGGTTACCTTATGGCCTTTTCACCTAAACCGTTTCTTGTTCAGTCGCGAAAATACTTGTGAACTAAACCTATTACGTTGTGACCAAAGTATACAGAACTTACTAATAGCTAAACAAACTGAAGTACCTGCTTACCTACTCGTAAGAGTGTACCTTATTAATTATAATTATGTAGGTTTTACAATGGAAATTATAACTACATAACAGTTGTATGTATGTCAGGTGTAGATTTACCCAGATAAGAACAATGTAACCACTAGAATATTTCTAGGAATCCAAGTAATTGCTAAATCTGCTTAAACTGAATTGTCCTCTATTATGAGGACGCAATTTCGTCGTCCCAATTCGAATTCCTTTTCGAATTTGTCCTTAGGTTATTGGATTTTGGACTTTCTAGGTGACAATTGGATTCCAGGCTGGATTTAATATTTCCAAAATTTTTGATTTAGAAGACACCATCTGTCTTGTCTGAAGATGAGATTCTGGGACAGTAATTGTGTTTTAAAGGTCAACCTTTTGTTGTGTAAATACTATCTTTCCTTTTGTTTTGCTAAATTTATATAGGCCACAGAATTAATTTACGAAGTTTACGTTTCCGAAGAAGTTTCACCTTAAAGGTCACCTACAAGAGCCATCTGATAAGAGGTAGGTAGATTGTTTTCAATTTAACACAACGCGCAGAAAGTTTTAAGATCATTGTTTTCACCAAATTTCCATTAGTATTTTATGATGTAATTCTTTCATATAGTTGATAGAAGGCTCAGCAATTTAAATCTTAAATCATTTATTCATTCATTATACGCATCTCAGTAGCTTCAATGTGTCTAGGTATTACTAGTGTATCGGTAACATCAGATGCCTTCATTTCGTCAGATCAGACAAGAAAAGAATCAATTAATCATGTCATAGATACAGTCGGATAATCTTAGCCAAGCCTTTCGCTTGCAAGGGCGAGTTGCTTACGTTGGTCAATATTTAAACGGCGTGTATCTTGACTGCTGATCTGCGCTAAGTCACGTAGCCTTCACTGAAATACTGTTGGGGATTCCCGTTTGTATGGTTTTTTTCTCGAGACGTGTCCTTTTTTAAAAAAATAATAATAATAGGCCCGCATTTGTCTGCTATGTCACTTGTTGGCAAGTGATGATGCAGACAATGTAGGAACATGCTTGCCTAGGCCGTGCATATTCACTCTTGCCTTGAAAAGGCCCAAGTTATAATGTTCCGAAAACAGATTCGCCGGCAGGGAATTCCACTGCTTAGCCGTTTGCATGATGAAAGTTGAAGCAAATCGCTTCGTGCGAAAGAGATGTATATCAATCAACGATATAAGGGTGGAATCCCAGTCTTGGTTACTAAAAACGTGGCTTTTATAGTAAAAGAAATAAAATTATCGTAGAGAGAGCGTTTTGTATTATTTACAGATAATGGGTTTGCTCTTGAAGACACTACTTACAATAGGACAGAAGACAGAGGCAGAGTCTATTATGGAGTGACGTCACCTAGTATAGACTGTCCTGTGATGCCGGCCTAATAGCATCACCCAATATCTTCCGAAGTTAGAAGTGACTAAGGGATTTAAGGGTTGATGAGTATTGCAATGATAGGCGAGAGGCTGACAACCTGTCGTTATGGTCATACACAGTCTTCTGAATGACTCTCTAACTTTTGTCAGACGTGGTGTAAATGACCGTTTTATAGGCGTGTTATGTATGAATGTACATAGTATAGAAATTAGGAAGGTTTTAAATGAGATTAGAGTGTGTTACCTTACTACTACTATACTAGACATTGCAGGTAAAAAAACATGTTCCCTTAGTTCAAATAGCTCTACAAAATTTGCAGCAAAACTTACGCTCGCGTGACGTAAAGTGATGCAACAGTGTTGTAATGCACGAAACTGAGATTCATCAGATCAGATCCGTCTGAAACCAGGTTATTTGATTGCGATTCACATTAATCATATAGCGTTGAGAGGAATGACAGCCGTAATGGAATGGAATTCCACGTGGACTCGAGGCGTACAGTTGTACTTCTGTCTACTAAGATATATCCGCCTACCATAGCTACATCTAAAATAAAATAAAATATGTAAAGGCATACTGTATGTGTTTGTTTTCTTACTCGTGCGTCCTAGTAGGTACTGAGTAAGTTTTACTAGCTCAAACTACGATTAACTGGATCTGACTTGTGTCTGGATTATTATTAAGCTTTTTTAAAATATGGGGAATTATTGAAATGATTTTACATACATATAACACGCCAATATCCCTCGCGGGGTAGGCAGCGCGTAAGCAGCTATAATAAACTGCCATGTACTCCACGTCTGACAAAAGCTTGAGAGTCATTCAAAAACGGTGTATCACCGTAGTGACAGGTAATCACAAAGCAAGTTTAGAAGGAGCTAATTCCACGACAGACGAAGGCAAAAAGCAACTTCATTTTATGTATACGAGTATGTATTGAAAACGGAGTCTTATTTTATAAATACCTGCCTACTTCAGATATAGATAGGTATAATAGATAATAGTGTTTGAATATCATAATTACCGCATCATATGATAGCACATAGCATTGGAATTTCATTTGATCATCTTTACGTCTATCACTTTAATGATTATATATATAGTTTATACTTTGTACCTAGATAAAGTACTTTCCTTTTATACCAGACTATAAAATAGCCAATAAAATTCGCGCAAAATAAAACGCTTTTGACTAGTAGGTAGAACATTTTCCTTATTATCTATATTACATTTTGTGAATATTTACCTGGTTTGTATTGTATGCATAAATTATCGAATATTATAGCATGAAATACATCACAAGCATTACTACTTTTCCTCTACTTGCTAAGGTAGGCCGAAAGAAATTCTTTAAAAGTCTTCGGTTAACTTGACAAACACACAACTTCAAATAAGTTACAGGCTGAAAAATTATATTTCCAATTTTAAAATTCCTATTCAGACTGTGATGTTTATCTGCAAGTTTTCATAGACAGATAGATTTGCATGCCCCCACAGTAGCTGGTGTGGTAGAAAGTGTTTTTCTTTTATTAGGCGAGCACGTACGCGAGCTCAGCATTCGGATTATCTAAACGTGAACGCTCTTATATCTGCAGTTCCAGTTCACATTTTTCTACATTAAATAATAGATATCCTCCTGTGAATATTACTGTCGAATAAGATAGATTTGCATGCCCCCACAGTAGCTGGTGTGGTAGAAAGTGTTTTTCTTTTATTAGCCGAGCACGCGACGCGAGCTCAGCATTCGGATTAGCTGAACGTGACCGCTCCTTGGTCTGCTAATCCATTTCATGTTATTTAACATTAAATAATAGATATCCTTCTGTGATTATTACTGTCGAGTAGGATAGATTTGCATGTTTCAACAGTCGGTGGCGGTAGAAAGTGTTTTTATTTTATTAGTCGAGCACCGCGGGCACGCGACGGTAGCTCAGCATTCGGATTAGCTGAACGTGACCGCTCTTATATCTGCTAATCCACGTCATTAAAAATTAAATCATTCATTTTAATAGGTGTTTTCCTTATATTTCTAAATATTGTGATTCGTTTAGTCCAGTTTTGAATTGATAAAGAAAGTCACACTTAGAAAAAAAAGTACCATTGTTAACAAGTCACGATTGTTTATCTCCTCGTATTTTAATAGATGATTGCCGATTTGCAAAATTCACTCACCGTTAGAAAGTTATACAATCATTGAGCAGTAAAGGCAACTTTTTACTACGGTAAATAGCCTTATTCGTATAATCGAGCAATGAGTGAAACCGCTGGGTGGCCTTACTAAATAAAATAAATATAATTTCCCTGTTCATACGTACTTAGCAGAAAAGCACGTGCAAGCTTATGTAGGCTTTAAGTCAAGCCAGGTACAAGGTCGGCCTTACGTTTTAGTATAGATAGTACATAAAACTACCTAACCTACTAGTATTTACGAAAGACCAGGAGATAAATTAATCTGCAGGTGTAGTTGTCTGTAGTGTAGGTATGTAACCTACACTACAGACAGATACTTGTATTTAGCGATTGACCTGCCTATATCGTGTGTTCCAATCTCATACATACAGGGTGGGCCAAAAGAAGTCATCCGATGTGATTTGCCTCCCATTTTTTTATTAGTCATTAAAACTTACTTCTGTTTTCGGAAATCAATCTTCTAAAGATTTAAAATTTATGTGATTATGTTTTTAAAAAAGACTTTGGTCAAATTGCCACCTCCTGAGTCAAATCAAAAATGGTCTCTGAAAAGCTCCCTTCTCGTGTTAGAACGGCCCCCATTTTTTTTAAGATATGTTAAAATAAGTTTTGTTATCACTGAATAATCCTTAGAAGATGTGTACTCAATGCTGTAAAATAAAAAATAAATAAAGCAGTTAGATGCCAACTCCAGATCTGATGCAAGTTGGTGAAAACCAATCCACAGGATTTAGTTTTTGAACCAGTTAGTCAGATCTCCAGATCTGACAACGCCGGAATTCACCCAATGGTATTTTTGAAAGCTCAAGATTATAAATTACAATTCATAAAACTTTCAAGTCCCTGAAGCCACCACAAACGAAAAAAGAACATGGTCAAGAATGTATGGAAATTGGCATGTTTAAAGTTAAAACGTATGGTAGAGATGCCAATTTGACCTATGTCTTTTTAAAAACATAATCACATAAATTCTACATCTTCGAAAGATTGATTTCCGAAAACAGTAGTCTATCTTAATGTCTAATAAAAAAATGGGAGGTGACTAAAACTATAAGACATTAAAATCAAGTGTTAAATGGGAGGTGATTCACATAGGGTGATTACTTTTGGCCCACCTTGAAGTTCACCAGGATAAAAAACTTAATTTACTTCCTATCCTTGATTTATTCTCTTTATGGTGCAAATGTAGAGATTCTCATATGAATATTCTAAAAGCATTTTCTGCCTTTGACTTAACTGCCCTAGCTTGTATTGTATAATCGAATTACCGACTGAGACTCGAAATTAACCTACAATTAATATTAGTAAGGACACTAAGGTCCCTCCCAGCAGTTCCCCTCGCTTATTTTTCCCTTGCTTATTTATGTTAATTCTTAAAAGATATCCAACATTCAGATAGTTAAGCTATCTAAAGGCGAGTGTATTTACTTACTTTGAAATTGGTTTTCACGGGTTACAGCCCAAACGGCTGGCCTGATCTTGACACGTGAGGAGTCATTCGATTCCTCTTAGCAGCGCCAGTGACACTGGCTATGTTAAAAAATCATAAATTCAAGATGGCGAATTTTTATCGCAAGATACAACTTTGAAATTGTTTTTTAATAAGTACATCTGCTTGCTTATAAATCTCGGTTCAGTAGTTTCGTTCAGAGATTATGGATTAAGCTAAGAGATAAAACAAACAAATATTTCTTCTTTATATTATAACAATGGTGAAAAGAAATGGAAGATCGTTTAAAGATACGTAAAAATTAGGTCTTCAAAAGGTTAGCGAAAGTTTATGTCAACCATACCTACTGTTTGTTAGAACAAATAAATAGCAACTTTCTTTTGCATTGTTTTTAGTTATATTCAGAATTGTTTTTACTTTCACAAGTTATCTGTGTCCTTGCTTGTCTATCTTTGTTTAAATATACCTAACTGTTTCTCTTATTATCATAATACACTATAGTTAGAGACATGTTATTGAAGAAGTGTGATATTTTTTTTTGTTTAGGATTGAATTTGATTAAACATTCTACCTAAGTCGCAAATGAAAAAATGCCTTGATCAGACGGAAAATAGGTAGCAGAGAGAAAAATTGGGTCAAGTCTAATAGGCACTTAATACCTACATGTCGACCTACTTAGGCTCTCATTCATCTTGTCTGATCGTTCCTAATTTATCTTATTCAAATCTGAAACCCAGCGACCTACTCACCCTTCTGAGATAAGTAGGTAAAAGTAATTTATAAAAAAGTCTTGGTTTGAATCCTTAGAGTATAAGTATATAAGGAAGCTAAAGAGTGCGCGTATCACTCTGAGCTATTGTTTCTAGCGTAAGCAAAAGTTCTATACATACTTACTTACGTCAAATGGGATATAGAAGAAATTCAAATATAAATGTACAAAAGTGTCGTCACTGTCGTTTTGCTAACTGATGGACAGAGCGGTTGCGTTCATACCAATTCCAACCGTTCATGGTTCGGGGCACTCTGTAGCTTGCTTATACAACCTGTTACATAACTAACCAAAAAAAAGAATATTTTTGATTATCATCAGTCGATAAAATAATCCCATCACTAGTCTAGGTCAGGTGCTACACTACCTGACGAACAAAATCCACTTCGGCATACATTGCTGGTTGACTTAGTTTCTTGTATTGATGACATTCATGTAATAGCCAGCAATGTAGACCAAACTGCGCTTCGCCGCGTCGGTAACTTCATTTGAACTTTGAACTGTCAAAATTAGTGCTGCGATGCCACGATTAAAAATAAGTGTAACTTAAAAAAACATATATTTTTCGTAATTTTCAAAAACGATACTACGGCTCTAATTTTTTGTTAATTGACTCCTTGCATCGGACCTTTCCACACCCTTTCAGCTTTATTGGTTGTTTTGTAACACGTTGTATACTCTAAGGTTGAATCTTTCATGAGATCTCGAATAAGTATAATCTTCGTGATTTGCAGTTACGCAGACTCATCGCGACTGGAAAATGACTCTTGAAAAGGCTCTTAAGACTAAAACGATGTTAATTTTTAGAAGTTTAAGTACTTTACTTGTAAGACCTGTATATAGGGTGTAATTCTATTAGTGGCGGATCCGTTAAGGGTGTGTTCTGTCAATGAAACTGAACAACTTTCTCCAAGGAACATAGGTCGAAATATGAAAAAAGAAATTGGCCCTTCCATACAAATTGACCCGGCCGGCCAACACTCTTAGTATGTATTTTTTTCGTATCTCGACCTATGTTCCTTGGGGAAAGTTGTTCAGTTTCATTGACAGAACACACCCTTAACGGATCCGCTACTAATAAAATTACACCCTATGTTTAGTTTCGTATCAAATGGGCGCGCGGCGCTGGCAACACTGTTCGTCTTTGTCTCGTCCTGTGGCCGTGCGCGCGCGTCGTTGATGCAAATTTTAATTATAAATGGTGTAATTTAGTGTGCTTTCGGTTTTCTGTGGTTTTCCTGTTCGGTGGGGAAGAGAACCATGGATTTGGTTCCGGCGCTTTGATTGTCAGTCGGTTCGATAACCACGCGGCCGTCGGAAAATATAACCCTACTTTTAGTCACTCGCGCGTCCAGTGTTAGCCACATATTTTAAGTAATTTCTCCATGCGGGAGAAGTCCTTGGTTCGCGTATTGTACAGTAAAACGTGTTGCTGTCGCGAGCAGTAGTGCGGGAGAAATCTTTGTTATTAGTGTGTTAAAACATTATTCGATGTTGAACTGTGAAATAGTGAACTCAAGTGCTGGTGAAATTGTTGACGGAGTACCACGCGAGCTGGTGCCCGGTGCAGTAAGTCTAGTGTCTAAATCCAATCCAAATGTCTTCCTCCAAAACCTGATACCTTTTTTCCTGTCAAAAACTAGACTTACAAGGAAACGGCGGCGTCATGGTTCGCACGGTAAGCAATTCGTTGCTGGGCCCTGTTTAAGTAGATTTTGGAAACAAGAATTTCTCGGCCGGAAACTTTCCGGAACAAAATTCTCTCATTAAATTTATTTTATTTAGCTATAGTAAAGAGCACTACGAATCGTAGTCAAATGTTGTTCCGAGGCTGATCGACCATTTAGTTTTAGATTTTAAGATAACTTTAATTTGCTTCCACTGCGCTAAGATCAGCTTCGGAATCAAACATTTTTGGTAGCAGAGCGTGGTTGCTTTATTGCAACATAGTTAGCCGTAATTTAGTATTAAGCGTGTTTTTATATTACCCACATATTTTATTAATTTTGGAAAATATTGTTTCGGTTTTTTTGTGACTGTATTGTTTGCCTAGTGAACGGTACCTTATCGGTAAGGTCTAGGCCAGTCAACTAACATTTATTTTGTGGTATTTGTTTATTGGTTTTTCGTTTTTATTAAGTCGAGTGTGTAAAAGTTGGTACCATGGCGTCCTCGATCGCCAGGTATAAGGCTGCTATAAAGACAGAATTAAGGTGGTTTACTACCACAGCGGCAATGATCGGCCGCGAGGACCGGGAGGACGCGCTCTTGAAAAGTGCACTACAGGCAGATGAACGGGTTCGGGTTGTGTCGGAACACCTCACAGAGTGCCTCATGCTCCTGAGGAAGCTCCTAACCCTGAAGATAAGGAGCTGGTTGAGGGCGATGTAAGCCAGTGCTTGAGCTGGCACAGGACATTGCGCAGGCAGCTGCGGACATATCTAGGCGACGTGACGGAAAGGAAAAGCCATTCCGTGGTAAAGTGGGACAAGGATTACAGGTGCCTCTTCCGCCTGTTACGGTTCCAGTCTTTGCAGGCGATTACGCCGACTGGCCGGCGTTTGAGGACCTGTATAGCAGTGTGGTCCACACACGGACGGACATAACGCCGGCGTACAAGATGGCTCAGCTGATGTCCAGGCTACATGGAGAGCCTCATGAATTGCTGACGCATTTGGCTGTCTCGGATAGCAATTATGAGGTGGCGTGGAAGATCCTTACCGACCGGTATCGAACCAAGCGCCTGATTGTAGACAGGCTGTTAGACCAGTGGCTGTCAATACCAACCATAACGCGAGGTACGGACCTCCGCGAGAAAATCTTCCACCCAGTCAGTGTCGCGGTCAGCGCACTAGAGCGACAGGGTTTGCCAGTGGCGGGCTACGGTTATATCTTGGTCCACACAGTGCTTCGCCGCCTGCCGAGCGAAATGGTCGCTCGATTCGAGCAGCTCCATGGGGCAAGTCCTCGGACCACCTCCCGACCTACGAGGATCTGAAGTCGTTCCTCGAGGCCGAAAGCAGGCGAGTGGACGTCCAGGCTGGTGAAGCCCCACGCAAGGAGACCTCTGCCCTCGCCACCCGGAACGGCCGGGTGCACCGGCGCGAGGCAACAGTAGGCAACCCAGGCGGTACAACACCGCATTGGAATCAGGGTGTGCCTACTGCAGGGAGACAGGCCACGGGGTGGCAGCGTGTCAGGAGTTTGCTGCGCAGCGGGTTCAGAGGAGACGGGGTGTGGCACAGCAGAGGCGTTGGTGTTTTCGGTGCCTGGGGCCGCATCAGGTGCGAGTGCCCTTCAAGCACCAACTGTAGGTACTGCCAGGGTGCACACCATCCGCTGCTCTGCATGAATCGCTCCGGAGGCGCCGGGGCAGCGCTGGATCGGATCAGCGAAGGGAGCCTGCCCACCAAGGGAGGAGCAACGCTCCCACCCTCCAAGGAGGAGCCCACCTCCGCATCGGTCACAGGGACAGGCAGGGGACGTCAACAGACGGAGCCCACTTACCAAGGACGTGGGACGATCTCCACCACGGCAGCAGGTGCCGGATTGGGGAAGAACGACACAGGAACGTGGCCAAGGACACCCATCCCAGGTACGGGATCAACGGGCGGGTGTCAGGGGAGCACTAGGCAGCCACCAGGGTACATGCAGTATTCTGCGGGCTTGAGCCACCTGGTTGGGTCTCAAGACCCACGCATGCCTCCGCCTATGCCTGAGTACCCGCGGCTACAGGCGCAACCTCGGTACGGACGTTTGCCGTCGGGGTACTATAGAACTCCAGCCATGGCCTTTATGGGCAGACCTCCCTACCAGCAGGAGTGGGACCCATACACAGGTTTGGGTAGCGAGGGGATCCCCGCGGGACGCGGCCTCACCGCGTTTAGATTCCCGCTAGGTAATCGCCGCCTACTCATCAGCTTCGGCCCCGTCCAATCACGGTACTTTTGCCAACGGCTAAGATTTGGGTATGGGGATACGGTGGCCGGACCATTCAAGTAAGAGCCCTACTGGATACAGGGGCTCAGGGATGTATTGTATCGAGTAAGCTGGTGAGTAGGCTAGGCCTAAATGTACAGCCAAGTGAGGATGAAGCTGTAGGCATCTGGGGCCTAAATGTGCCTGACATTCGGGGTCAGACGAACTTTGAGTTCGCATTAGGTAGCACATGTACAGGGTCAGCTATCAAGTCTCAGCCGTGGTGCTGGATGAAGTGGTTGGGAAACTCCTCAGGTTAGGTTACCACCAACGGTACGAGGGTTAACCACAGGGTTGGAGTTAGCTGATCCTGATTTTGATACTCCTGGTACGGTGGACGTACTTCTCGGGTCAGACGTCCTCGGAGATTATGGTGCGGTAGGAAGAAGGTACTCCAGGAAGCTGGTTTGGTGGCCGTAGATACCACAGGGGTATGTTGTTTTCGGCCCAGTTTGAGACCTCAGGACCTACCAGAAGGGATACGGTCCTCTATGGTAGTGTGCTGTCAGAGGTGCTGCAGAGGTTTTGGGAGTTGAAGAGCGCCCACGGCGGACAGACGGAAGCCAGAGGATGACGAGTGCGAGTTGTTCTATCAATACAACACTGCGAGATGCCCGTCAGGCAGATTCGTGACCAGGCTACCTTTTCTCCCAAACCGCCCCGCTTTAGGTAGTTCGCGACAGCTCGCGGAACGGAGACTACTCGGAATGGAGCGGAAGATGAGGCGAGACCCAGCACTTCGGCAGAAGTATATAGAATTCATGCGGGAATATATTCAATTGGGCCATGTCGGTGTCCAGCCTGGATTGGAGGTGTGTCGAGCATTATTACATTCCACACCTGGCTGTCTTGAAGTCACCTGAGGCGAAAATACGGGTGGTGTTTGACGGTTCTGCTCCTACCTCGAATGGTGTGTCTGTGAACCAATGTTTGCACGCGGGTCCTAAATTGAACCGGGACATTGTGGACATTCTCACAGACTTTCGTTTACACCAGGTAGCGTTCGTCGCAGACGTCAAAATGATGTTTCGCCAAACCATGATACATCCGGATGACCGTCGGTATCAGCTGATTTTGTGGCGTGAGAGCCCAGATGAGCCGATGGTCACATACGAACTTAACACGGTGACGTATGGACTTAAGCCAAGTCCGTATTTGGCAGTACGTACGCTGCGAGAGTTGGCCGCACAGGAAAGGGTAAGATATCCTCGAGCCGCAGCAGTACTGGATCGCGACGTCTACGTGGACGATATCTGCACGGGTGCTGATAGCGTGGAGCAGGCGCTAATTCTACGAGACGAGCTGATCGCGATCATGGGTTCAGGAGGTTACGAGTTGCGGAAATGGTTGTCCAGTTGCCCAGAGCTCCTGGCTGGTTTGCCAGGCGAGTTCCATCAGGACCCGCACCTCTTTGAGAACCCGGACAATCCAAATACGTTGGGCATCCTCGGGGTGCAATATAGGCCAACGCATGACGTATTCACGTACAAGATCGAGCCCGACCTTTGGAGAAAACTTGGACTAAGCGGTCGGTACTGTCGACAATCGCTAGAACGTTCGATCCTAACGGATGGATCGCCCCGGTTACGTTCATGGCGAAGTGCTTTTACAAAGGTTGTGGCTAGCCAACTTAGGATGGGACGACCAACTCTCCGGAGAGTTGTTGAAGGATTGGCTCAAGTTTGTGACCACCTTACCAGGGATTGTGCACATCGCGATACCCCGCAAGTTAGTCCCATCGGTGGGATGTAAGGCTACCCTACATGGGTTTTGTGACGCCTCGAGCGAGGGTACGCGGCAGCTGTATACCTTCGGACAGCAAGTTCAACGGGAACTGTGCACGTGCGTCTGGTTATGGCCAAAAGTAAGGTGGCACCAGTCAGAACTAGATGGACCATCCCCAAATTGGAATTGGCAGGGCAGCTCTTCTAGCGCGCTTGCTAAATCATGTAACCTGCAATCTGCGTGGTACCATCAACTTTGATGAAACGGTGTACGCGTGGACTGACAGTCGGATAGTTCTGTGCTGGTTGCAGACGTCGGTACATACACTTGAGGTTTTCGTGGCAAATCGGGTGTCACAGATTACGGGGTCGGAAACTCCGTTAGTGTGGAGGCACGTACCGGGAGAATGGAACCCAGCGGACTGCGCTTCGCGCGGGTGCAGGGCACCTGATTTGGTGAGTCACCCACTGTGGTGGGGACCTCAATGGCTGACTGAGTCGCCGCAGGAATGGCCATTCAACGAGTGCAGGGCGCCGCTTGGGCCACCTGATCGAGGTTTGCGAGTGAACGTGGGGCAACTCGTACCGAAGCCTAACCCAGCTTTCTTGCTGGAACGGTATAGCTCCTCGACAAACTTCTTGGGGTGACAGGTTGGATCAAACGGTTCGTGAACAACTGCAGGAAGCCTCAAGCAGAACGGAACTTTACACCTGTCCTCTCGCCTGCGGAACGGAATGCGGCTCTATGCTCATTAGTTAGAGTCGTCCAGGCGGAACATTTTGAAGAGGAGGTCAGGCTGCTCAGGGATGGACGTGGAAAGCTGAAGGGAGGAATTGTGCGCCTCAACCCATTCCTGGATGAGCAAGGTATGCTCAGGGTTGGAGGCAGACTTCGAACGCTAGCCTGCCCTTTTCGGCTCGGCATCCACTGTTACTTCCAAAAGGGGACCCTTAGTTGAGCTCTTAGTCAGGGATCGTCATGAGAAAACTCGCACGCGGGCTGTAATGCGCTATTGGCCATCCTACAGCGCGAGTTCTGGATCTGTGTGTTCGATCCACCAGCGTGCCCTCACTGGGGTGGTATTTTTGAAGCGGTTGTAAAGTCCGCTAAGACGCATTTGTTGCGCGTTGTAGGGTTAACAATTTTGACTTTCGAGGAGCTGGCGACCGTGTTTTGTAAAATTGAGGCTGTACTCAATTCGCGTCCTTTGTGTCCGCTCAGCTCAGACCCAAATGATTTAGAGGCCCTGACGCCAGGGCATTTCTTAATTGGCCGCCCACTTAACGCCTTGCCGGAAAATCGTTTGTCGCGTTATCAGTTGTTGCAGCAAATGACTCAAAACTTTTGGAAGCGTTGGTCGCTTGAGTACTTGCACATTCTGCAGCAACGCCTTGTGGACGGACAGGACTGAACCCCTGCATTGGGGATCTCGTTCTGGTTAAGGATGCCAACCTACCGCCACTGCGTTGGCGCCGGGGCGCATTCTCAACCTGTTTCCGGTAGTGATGGCACTCCTCGAGTTGCAGAAGTTCAGGTGGGGATTCAGTCCTTAAGCGAGCAGTAGCTACATTATCACGCCTGCCATGATAGAGCGGACCGATGGGTCGGTCCGGGGCGGGTGAATGTTTAGTTTCGTATCAAATGGGCGCGCGGTGCTGGCAACACTGTTCGTCTTTGTCACGTCCTGTGCCGTGCGCGCGTCGTTGATGCAAATTTTAATTATAAATGGTGTAATTTAGTGTGCTTTCGGTTTTCTCGTGTGGTTTTCCTGTTCGGTGGGGAAGAGAACCAAGTGGATTTGGTTCCGGCGCTTTGATTGTCAGTCGGTTCGATAACCACGCGGCCGTCGGAAAATATAACCTACTTTTAGTCACTCGCGCGTCCAGTGTTAGCCACATATTTTTAAGTAATTTCTCCATGCGGGAGAAGTCCTTTGTTCGCGTATTGTACAGTAAAACGTGTGCTGTCGCGAGCAGTAGTGTGCGGGAGAAATCTTTGTTATTAGTGTGTTAAAACATTATTCGATGTTGAACTGTGAAATAGTGAACTCAAGTGCTGGTGAAAATTGTTGGACGGAGTACCACGCGAGCTGGTTCCCGGTGCAGTAAGTCTAGTGTCTAAATCCAATCCAAATGTCTTCCTCCAAAACCTGATACCTTTTTCCTGTCAAAACTAGACTTACAAGGAAACGGCGGCGTCATGGTTCGCACGGTAAGCAATTCGTTGCTGGGCCCTGTTTAAGTAGACTTTGGAAACAAGAATTTCTCGGCCGGAAACTTTCCGGAACAAAATTCTCTCATTAAATTTATTTTATTTAGCTATAGTAAAGAGCACTACGAATCGTAGTCAAATGTTGTTCCGAGGCTGATCGACCATTTAGTTTTAGATTTTAAGATAACTTTAATTTGCTTCCACTGCGCTAAGATCAGCTTCGGAATCAAACACCCTATATATGCCCTTATGTCTCATAGTGCTTCTAAGAGGCTAAACCCTCACTCGACAAGCTCGTGTCCTGCAGTGGACTGTAGTAGACCTTAAGATGGTATGATAGGTCATCGGAGACTGATTCTATGGTAGTCTATAAAGGCCAGGGCCAGCCATTTCCCGTGGGATTTGAAAAGGCGCGTACAAACTGACTGAGGCTCCTCGGGTGCTCATTGCCTCGTGCGGCTTACGCTTATGCGAATCAAGTTCGACCCAATTTGGACGTTAATAGGTTCTGAGGCGCGTTGATTTTAGCGCGCGCGTTCCCACGAGTGCTAGTGAGCCACGTAATGTTTTGGCCGTTTGCCGCTCGAGGCAATGAGCACCCGAGCAGCCTCGCTCAGTGTGGACGCGCCTAAAGAATGGCATTTTGGCAGAGAAAGATCAGGCC